>BLKR01002988.1:0-166819 GCA_011170035.1 Teleogryllus occipitalis | reverse complement strand
ATGGCGGGCGGTTGCCTTTGCTTTCAGTGGACTGTATAATTAGGTTGTTGGACGTTAGCAGGCAATCCACTCAGTCCCTTCCGAAGCTCGTAGGGAATCTTGCAGTGATGTGGGTTATGATGGAAACACAATTCTCACCTTGCAGAATGATGTTTAATAACTTTCAATGGTCACAATTGTTCTTTACAATTAAAGTACACTTTTAGTACTGTTCTCAATGTGAGAATACAGCAACCTTCCATCACGAATCACAAAGTGCGAGCACATGTGCTCGCCTGGCAACTTACTTGCAACTTCGTGTGAAACACATTAATTAGTTCAATTTATACAATGCTGAACTATAACAAATTGAAATAATGTGGCTTTTCACTTTGCCACGACATGAGTACAGAATGTTACTTTCTGTATGAGATTTTTACGTGATCTATTAACACGGAGCCCGAGACATGTTTCTCGCGAGGCTGCCTCTCAGCGACTGATTTCTTTTCGGTTGCGGGTACGCGACGAGGGGATTTGAACTGATTTGAACAGGCCAATTAGCGACTGCTTTTCCAGCGGTTGCAGTATGGCGAGGTGGGGTGAATTTGAACAGACCAATTGGCAACTGCTGGAATTTTGAAATGTTCTGGAAGGCTTTAGAAGGTTCAAGCGTGGTATATCGCGCCGCGTGCGGCGCGGTGATGCCGCTCGGCTAGTGGAAATTTCCATGCCGCATGCGGGGTTGCCGCGTACGGCGTAGGAAGTGTTTTATTTTATACCTTCCTTTTCTGCTTCTGCGTGTGGGCCCGAACAACTATAATAGCTCAATAATACATTACTAATTTTATTACAGGTGTATGAAATGGCTAAAGGCAATTGGGGACCCGACTTAGGCATCTTGCCCTTGGGAATTTCTCACAAAGTTAAGGTATTTATGCATGAAGCACTTCACGCCGGAAATGTTCACTGCAGCAGGCAGACTAGCACATAATGCAGAACCAGTAATTTTTGCTGATGTGCGTCCTGAGTTGCCGGAGGGAGCACTCAGGTCATTTATAGAAGACTTACCACAAGAAAGCCGTACGTTTCTTTTTTTTTCCTGTTCTTTTCATTTCATTTTTTGAGCAACTAGAAGGTGTAATAAGAAAACTTTTTTAATTTAATTAAACATCCTTATTTCTTTTGCAGGATCTGCTCAACCTGCTATGCATGTAGTGGACAACATTTCTCCTGAGTTCCCCGAATGTTCTGGTGAGTGCAAATGCGTTGTTGAATGAAGATAAATGATTGCGTGTGGTTTTGTGTGTCAATGATACCGTGTCTCTTTGTATTGCAGGACCTTCTCCACCTGGTGAAGAAGTTGTGGAAGGAGACATTGCCGGAAGGATTAATTTAGAATTTTCAGAAATTGTAAAAGTATGCATTTTTATCGGGTACTTCTTACAATTACAATATTTATTTATTTATTTATTTATTTTTACGTCCAAAAAACAGTTAAAAACTGCGTATGACGTGCTATGGGGAAAAGTGAATTTTGTGCACATTTTCAAAATTCTGTGATCCCTACACTAAGTCATATACTACTTAAATTTTGAATTTTTGAAAGGGAGAAAAAAAACTCCCATGTAATAAAATCTATTTTCAAGGATAAACAAGCAATAAATTTTGAATTTTGTAAGGGAGAAAAAAAACTCCCATGTAAAAAAATCCATTTTCAAGGGTAAATAAGCAATAAATTTTGAATTTTGAAAGGGAGAAAAAAACAACGAAAAAAACTCCCATGTAATAAAATCTATTTTCAAAGATAAATAAGCAATAAATTTTGGTTCTTATTACTTCCTGCCGCGACAACATGGAAACGATAATTTGAATAATTGTATTTCCCACTGAATTCTAGAAGACGTGCACAGAAAAAGAAGTTACATTTATGTCCAGAAGCAAAACAAGGGGCCATCTCAGCATTTGCTCAATGGATCAGGGAAACTGGACGAAAAACCTGATCGAGATGGGGGTCATTGACCCGGAAGCTGTAGTACAATAGTTGTTACAGGTTGCTTATACTCATTTATACAGTCGAAATGGTAAATAATGCATTATGTATCATTGTTAAAATTAATGTTACTTTTCTTGTGATGCTCAGTATAGTCTCTAATTGCATAGAAACAGTTATGCAGCAGAAACGATTTCACTTGGGATTTAAACTTTTCTATTGAATTTAATCGTTTAATGTCATCTGGCAAAGTGTTGTAAAATAATGTACATGTATTGTATGTGAATTTTTGTAATGAGCTGTTGATACTGTCACCTGATGAATATGATTTCTACGTCGAGTGTTATAGTAATAGACTTCGGCATTTTCTGAAAATATACTCCCGCCCTTAAGCAAGTCATTTTTTACAAAAACCACTGATTCGTAAATAAAAGACACGGTAATGGTAGAATTCCTAGATTAATGAAGAGAGGCTTACATGAATCACGTGGGTGGGATTTGGTTATTATTCGTACAATTCGTTTTTGTAATCTAAAAGTCTGGGAGCTATAAGATGTATTTCCCCAGAATATTATGCCATATCTCAGGCGGGAATGAACATTCGCGAAATATACACAACGAGCAGTATGAAGGCTGACTGAATTTGCAAGAATTCTGAACGCGTAGCATAATGAACTTAATTTTGTGTTCAATTCATTTAAATGGACGTTCCATTTAAGTTTGACTGAATTGAGAGACCTAAAAATTTTGTTGCCTTAACATCAGTCAATGGTACACTGTTCATTTTCAATGGAGCACAGAATTGTTTATTTGATATGGAAAACTGCATTAAAACCGTTTTCTTTTCGTTTACTGTTAATTTGTTATTTCGGAACCAATTTGAAACATCTGATATTGTACTATTTACGGTTTCTTTATTGCAAAGGATGTTCGTATCATCCGCAAAGAGAACCGTTCTTCCGTTTCGAATCGTCGAGGGCATATCGTTTACGTAAAGTAGGAACAGAATAGGGCCTAAAATCGATCCTTGAGGAACTCCACATGCAACGGGCAAAGAGTCGGAAAGGTGCGTACGTAATGTTCCATCATTCCAGTAAGGTATTTCAACTTTCTGAGATCGTTGTTTAAGGTACGAACATAACCAATCTAGAGCAATACCACGAATTCCATATGAAGGTAATTTGGAAAGTAAAATGTCATGATCAATGACGTCAAAAGCTTTTGAGAGATCTAAAAATAATCCAATAGGTGCCTCGTTTTGATCCAATGATGAGGCGACATCTTTAAGAAAAGAAAATATAGCTGTTTCCGTTGATTTTGATTTTCTAAATCCATGTTGGCAATCTGAAAGCGCGTCGTGTTTAGTGAGAAAGGTTTCCATTCGTACGTAAAAAAGTCTCTCTAATATTTTTGAAAAAACTGATAGAAGATAGAGATTTTTGAAGATAGAGACTTTTGACTATTGAAGATAGAGACTTTTCCTTCGAATTAAATTTGTTGTGCATAAATAATTCTTCATTTAAGGTGTGAAGAAATTTTTTGTAAATTTTAGTAGTTTTTGTGCAATTGTGGGTAAACTATTTGCAATTTTAAAAAATTACAAAAAGATTTTCTCGAAAATGGTTCCATTTTTTTTAAATTTTCGGTACGGTTAGTGCTAAATGAACCCTATACGATGAAAAATGCCATATTGCCATATTTTTTTATTTTATTTTATTTTTTAAAAAATTACAGAAATGTAATTTCTGTTACTTGTCTTTCATGTCGGTAATACTTAAGATGCGATTTCTGCACAGCATTATATTTATGAGTACATGCGCTTTAAATAATGTCAAGTAAAGTTTCTCGAAAACTCAACACTTTTTTTGTTCAAATGAGCTCAAAATTACTCATTTTCAGAATAGCTCAAACGCCATTTTCTCGTAGGTGGCTTCAATTTCTTTCTTTAAACTATTTCAATACATAGTGGTATTGGCACTGTTTAATATGATGTAATGTTCATTTATGAGTAATCTTTCGTTTTCCCAAAAATTGCACAAATGTTTTTTTGTTATGTTTTTTTTTCAATATCTCGTCCCAGTAATATGCACATTTCAATGGATATATTATTGAATTTGTGAGTGGAAGTTCTTCAAATGAAGTTTTTCGAAAACTCAAATAGATTCCAGAGAAAAAGAGCTTCAATTTCGCATTTACAATAACGCTTATCGCCATTTTTTAAAAACGTCTTCAAATTTTTCAATGAAATTGCTATTTAAGACAAGGTTTTAGCCTTCTTTAATACTCTTAAAATAATATTTCGATTCTACTATTTGGTAATCGAAGAGTTGGGAAAATGGCAAAAAAATGTGTTTTGGGCGGCGATAGATGCCAGCTGGCTAGAGGATGAGGGAAGACCATAGAGCCGGTCCACACCAAAGGAAATTAGAAAACTTAACTTCGAGAAAGTCTGTGCTATTCTGTAGAACTTCCAGTTACTGTATGTAATTTAGTAAATCCAAACTGCATGACCGCTTGCTTGTAGACATGTACCAAATTGAAGTTTTTTGGGATTCAAATTAATAAATAAAAAATTGTATTTTTTAGGGATAATCATTTGGTGTTTCTGTTGAAGTAAGTTTTTATCTCAGGTTTTTTGGCTTGTGAACTATGTATAAGTCTTTGTGTAACAGTTTGGCATTTTTACCAGGAAGCATTACTTATTTTCTAAATATATTTCTGATGGTTCTTGAGATGTCTGTTGGGTATAATCTCCTGAGTGTGATAAGTGCTTTTATTCTATTGTTTTGCAAAAATTATGTGCGTTATATGTCACATAACATGATTGGGAAAGACATGAAAATATTTTTTTAGTAATTGAGAAACTGTTCAATACCTGTATCAAATGTTGAGTAATTCTGGATATATTATCGGCCTTTGGATTTTCATCCACGATCCATTGAGCAACTAGCCATGCTTTTGGACAAATATGTAGCCTGTGACATCGGAATATTAGTGAAACCTTCTAAGTCCAAAAACTCTGCTTTGAGATAAATGAGGTTGAAGTAGAATCACTCATTTTTTTTACTTAGTTCATCGCTTGTACTAGGTAGGAGGTAAAACATGTTTCTTGTAATGCAGTTTAATGTGTAATATTGCTTTTTTGAAGAAAGCAAGCAAAAAAAGATAGATTTTGTGGACTGTTTGTGCAGATGCAAGTTTCTTGTTTATTTATAAAACTTATCAATAATATTCATTTGTATTGTACCTTAGTAGCAATTTTGATAATAGGCTGAAATTTGACAGGTGTTGATAGCTGGAATGTTATTTTAATAATAATGCAATATTAAAGAAGTAATGGTCGCTAGTTATATTTGGACAATTGTCTAAATTCATGGTTTCAATATTTAGTCAATGGCAAAGTAAAATAATCTGTATGTCTGATTACTTACATATATTTTGTAAAAAATTGTATTATGTGTATTATTGTTTATATTTGTATGATTGTTTACATAATTTAGAAATAAATATTGTGTTTATGAAATAACTTTTTATTTTGCACTCCTTGGACAACAATCCCATTCAGTGACTTAGGATTCCAAATCCTAATATTTTAGTCTTCTAAATTGCCTAGCGTATTTATTTTACATAAAAATAATGTATTTGACGCCGTTTTGAAAACAACTTCATTTTAAATTTCCCGGTCGACATTACGCGCTACCTCCATTGGTAGAACGCCCTTCGACGCTATTGGCTCAAACTCGGTCTAAGATGACTGCTTCCCCCTCCATGATAATTAGAAATTTGAATAAGAGCGTTGGGATTAACGTTGAGTGCCGTCTCTATTAGTACACTCTCTGGACAGACCACTGTCCGCAACCGTCTCTCACCCCTCTCGCTACCGTCCCTCCACGCCCCCCATCCCCACATAACGCCGCCGACGTTCCGTGGTAGTCACGGAACAGCGCTTCCACTCGGCGCGCGGTTTTCAAAGTGCTGGTGACCACGCCCACATATCATATGCCTCGATAAACTATTCGTGGCTTGGCGCCACAATATATATATATATATATATATATATATATATATATATATATATATATATATATATATATATATATATATATATATAAAATACAACTTCATCCACTGATATGGAAAGATAAATTAAGTATGAGTGTAAAGATAAAATTATATAAGACTGTTGTAGAGAATATTGCCCTCTATGGGTCTGAGGTATGGGAAGTAACAAAAAAGAGCGAAAAAAAGTTGGCAACTTTGGAAATGGACGTCTGGCGCCGAAGTTGCAGATTGACTAATGGATAAAATTGAGAATGAAGAAATTAAACGTAAAGCGGCAGTAAGTTTTGATATAATTGACACCATAGAAGTGAAAAGACTAAAATGGTATGGGTACATGCAAAGGATGAACGAAGAACGCTGGTCCAAAATACTGTGGAAATGGCAACCAGGTACACATCGAAGAAGAGGAAGACTTACATGGGGAGAAGGACTAGAAGAGGCAATTATGAAAAGCGGATTGATTAATGAAGTTTACACCGATAGAAAGATATGGAGGCTGGGATGCGTGAGACACCCTTGTGTGTAATATAACTCACCACACTATTATATTTTAAACGTACACCCTGGCTTCTATATTCCAGGATGTGTACACACTACAGCTTAACTTTCTGTTTTGCCTAAAATATATTATGCTCATTCCAAACTTGAGCCAATGAACTTGTCTAATCTCTGGGCTTTGGGATCTTCATTGATAGGTTATCAGTCATACTCATACACTGGATTCTATACAAATTAAATATATTTTCACTCTTTCAAAAAAAATTGCAAAAATTATCCTGAATTCTATGCACTGTGACTTCTTTCACATTTGTCTCCACCAAAAAAATACTTGTTTCACAATATAGTGAAAGCATGGTAATTATTAACATGTGATTTCAGATACTGATCACCACACTTACTGTAAATACAAGTGATATCAACCCAAAAATTGGTTTCACAATATAGTGGAAGCTTGATAATGATTAACAAAAGGCCCTGACTTGCAGCAATAACCTTTCATACCTCTGAGAAGTAAAGACAACTAATTTAACAACAATTTACGTCCACTGTTCAACATGCAACAACTAAAAACTCTCATTTACCATGAAAACAACTGAGATGAATCTTCTTAACCACTTTCTCCCACATTTTAAGAAAAAGGCAGACTCCCAATTGCTAAAGCTTAATCAGTCGGCATAAAATTGTTTGCCTGTTGTCTACTCTTCGTACATTAACTTTACCGGTTGTGGTAGCACCAATAATGTCGCCGGACCACACGCCCTCACTCAGAGGCTATTGTGAAATAATCTTGCTGCCGAACCATCCTTCAGTATCCCAAAGTCAACTGGCTTGATCCGATCTCATTATTTTCACAAAAAACAACAACAAAAAACACTGGCATAAAGCAAAAGTGAACACGTCTACTTATCGGTGACGATGTTAGAACGCTGGTAGGCGAAGTCCTGAATATTGTCGGCCGGTTCCCGGTTCCAAGCAGCGCCTTTCTCTCAGACACCTCCAGACGCACTCGTGGCACCTTCCATAACCCTTAAAGAACTCTTTCTCTTCAATCAAGCTTTTACCCCCACTACCCAAGTCAAATGAGCGACTACTTATTTAATCGTCACAGAGCTTACACTGCTTAGTCTAGTCAAAAGTGCAACTAGGTTATATTGTGGCTTTGTACGATCACAATATATATTGAAACACATTGCGTTCTAAGAATCTTTCAATTTTAAATTGCGCGGTCGCCATGGCCGCAGCTCACTGACTCCGAACGAGTCAGTGGAGGCATTTAGCGACAGAGAGAACGGTGGCAAAACGAGAGGTATGGCGGTTGGAGACACAAAGAAGAACGGAACGATGGCGTTGAGTCGGAGGTGTGGAAGACGCCGTAAACGTATTACTAACAGTGAGGGTGCAGATGACGAGAGAGTGATGAAGGTTTAAGTGCAAAGGATATTGCGGTAAAAAAATCCGATAGTGACAGGTAACAACAGTGCAAATGATTGGACATAAGTGAGAATTAATTCCGGTGACGAGTGGCCGCCACGTGACCGACTGACTGGGTGAATAAATGGTAGAGAAAATAGTGTGCAACGTACGAGCATCCTAATCCAAAACAGGCATTAACCGATGACTATTTGGGAATAATTTATGGAGAGCAGGGACATGCGGTGTGATAGTTAAAATACCCAGGCATCGAATTGCATTACATTGGTGGAAGCTGGTCATTGTTGAACATTGTGGCTTATTGAACATTGTGCGGCGTAACGGCGATTGTCGGACAGTGATGTGGTATCACAGAAGACCGGCCAAGAAATGCTGTCGCAATAGCTGATGTTGAAGCGGGAGAGAGTTTCGCCGCGAATACCGTGGGAAAACATTCATTTTCTCTGGTCGGGCCGAACGACCCCGAGCGAAGCCGGACGCGGCCGAACAAACCACAGCACTCGGCAGCCACTCGCAGGGACCTAAGTATTTCGAGGATCAGGTTTTTCGTAACATGTTAGGATATTGTAATTAGAGTTAACGTTACTGAACGTACCAAACGTACGTTGGTACCAAACTAGTTACTAAATGCGAAAAGTCATGTATAGAGAATCTTTGTAATAAAGTGTTTTTTTTTTCTTTTTGTGTTATAACGTGTTTTCATGTATTGTGCAAATCAACTGAGCCCATTCACGAGGAAGGACACCTGTCCCCTTTTAAAATTAATTTTGTGGTAGCGCACCAAAATCTGGTTCATTACAATATATATACATAAAAATCGAAACTAAAGAAAATGTGCACAAATACTGTGATTTCAGCGTATACTCAAGAGGATCAGAGAAATTGGACAAAAAATCTAATCGACACGAGGATCATTGAATCAGTAACTATGATACAATACCTGTTACAGAAACTTCAGAACTGAACTAGAGATTACTTGGTCCAGATTAACTTAGTCTGCTATAATGATTCAGTAAATATGGTAGCTAATACGTTAAATCGCATTGTCAAAATCATAATATTTTTCATATTTCATGCTTAGTGTAGTCTCTATTTTTATAGAATCACTTATGTAGCAGTAAAGATTTTACTTGGCACTTAATATTGCGTATCAATTTTAACAATTTATTGTGATCAAATAAGGTGTTGTAAAATAATCTAGTACTTAAAGCAGGAAAAAATTCATTGAAATTGGAGGTGTTGCACCTACATTAGCATACAAGTAACAGCATGTACCCTTTACTGCATTATTTGAACATTTTGTAATATTTGAAAATTCAGAAAGTTCCACGAAAATCAGACCAATATTTTAACGTAGTTTGTTCTGTGAAAAGCTTATGTGAAGTAACGAAACGAAATAGACTCCAACATTTACCTGTTCATCGATAACCAAATTAATTTCGCGGAGATTTTTGCTTTATTAGCTCTAAAGCAACAAAATTCGGGAGGAATTAATTTTGCTGTTACCAATGTACTAATGCGAAAGGTTTGGTTTCTGTTGCCATTCATTTACTAGTTAGTGACAAATCTTGCAACGTGGGCACATATTACTCAAACAACACATTCTTTCATAGATGCAAACATCATGGTGAACTTTGTTAGCTCATTGGACCAGTTTAGCCATATGCAATCACCATCCTTGTTGTTTTTTTTAACCCACCCTTTGGGTTTCACACACGTCCCGGCTAACCCTAGGGTGTGGCGTATCAATTACCTAACTCCCCTGACCTTGAACAAAGGTAATTGTTATAATAAAATTATAAGAATATTCCAGAAAAACTTATGGTCTTGACCTGATTTTTCTCCTATCTGCTGAACAAGAATTTCTAAGATTCTTTCTTTGGCAAATGGAAAATCACTCCATTTCCAAATTGAACATAAAGAGAATTCCCCAACAAAAATATTGTATTAAAAACAGTGCGCATAGAAATACAAAAACAGAAATTAAAACACACTCTAAAAGAAAAAAAACACTTATACACTTCAACAGTTCAAAAACATACAACACTTTTAAATACAATTAAACCCTTCTTGAATTCTAAGAAGTCTTTAAATAACATTGTCATTTGTAATTTACAAATATTTAAATTACATTTTTATTTCTTAAGAATGTCATAAAATGTCTCATTTAATATAACTGACATTTCATTTGTGTTTTAGTTAACCAATTCAATAAAAAAACAAGCGTTTGCTTTTACCCTGAATTAGAACTTTTGATAGTTTTACAATAACCTGATAATTAAATCAAATGCTGGCATAATTGGATTACCAGTTGATCTCAAGTTAAATGCTTTTACACAACATCAGCTTACTATTCAACAAACTGAATACTTTGCAAGGTACAATTCACTTCTATTTTTATTCTCCATTACTCAGTTTCTTGGCAATAAATTTCACAAAATACTTTCTTTCTTTTTCTTACCATTTCCTCAATTACTACTTTCCCTATCACACAATAAAAACCAGAGAGATTACTCAACAAGTAATTAATGTTTTTTAAATTATTTTGAAAATTGTCTGTCTTTTTATTTATACATTCAGAATTATCTAAGTACACCTCTTTGTTTTTAGACCCACTAGATGTTACATAAATTATTTAATTTAAAGTCATTCTTGTTCATAAATTGCTTTTTATGAAAAATCTGTTAAAGGTACAACGTTTCGAGACGCGGTGTCACCTCATCTTCAGGTACATCTTGAAATGTAAAAGAAACCTGAAGATAATTGACATCAACATTAAAATTTATAAAAATATTACATCAAACTCAGCACTAGTACATAATTGGTTGCATATTAGCACAATCATCTACTTACATCCATTGCATTTTTACTCTCATAATTTGCGTAAGTTTATTTGCATTGTTACTTTACAGTAAAATTTACAAGCATTTACAACTTATTAGAGCTTTTTCGGTGCTTCAGCGATCTGGGTTTACCTTCAAAGCAATAGTTTGTGTAACGTATTATTTATCGACTATTTCAGGAGTGTTACCTCCGCAGCTGTCCAGATAAAAATGAGGTCGAAGGGAGTTCTACGTGCTGCGAGCTCGGCTCCGTCACTCCTCAAATTCTTATACCTATACTCCGATTTAAATATAGCTGCACTTCAAGTTCACGAGCTGTAAGGAGAGGGGGACATTGTTACCCAATCGGGAGCTTCAATACCAAAAAAATGTAAGTTCTAACGAAGCTCATTGGATGGCAGTGTTTCCTCTCCTCCCAGCTCGTGAACTTGAAGTGCAGCTATGTTCAAACAGGAGTATACCCTTTCGTTACCCCTCTCGCGGCAAGGCCATCGTCAACTCCCCTCTTGTCACGCTGTGTACGTTCTAGGGCGGCTATTTTCTCATAGGAAGTGCGTTCAAATTTCTTCACGTCTTTCAATGTGGTTCGCTCCAGCCTACCCAGGCTGAGCGGTAACAATGCAATCACTGAAAATGCGTTTATGTTTCATTTTTATTTATTTGAGAGTAGTAACACAGAATATATTTACATTAATTAGGCTGTATAAATGATATTTCACATTTTAATATAATATACTAAAGTAATATCTAATACTATGATAAAAGTCGATTGTTTTATTTTGGTTTCTTCAATAGTAGGATTATCTCTTCTTTTTAAATGATTATACTAATCTGCGATGAAATTGCTGCCTCCCAAATTTGAATGTTTTGGAAGTATTTTAGCATACTCAAATCAAATTCAAAGCCAGAACGTTCCTAACAAGTACCATTTTTTTAAAAATATTAATTTACTTTCCTTATAGCGTAATTTTTGTGCTCCCAAAGAATTATTCCATTCACTGTAATACTTTACCATCTGTAGTTTTAGGATGTCAGCATATGAAATCCAAAAGTATTTAGAATGTTTTAGTGTATTTATAGTAAAAAGCGAGGGTACCAAGGGCTTCTTATTTGATACAGGTGCGAGCGCCTCAATAAGTTACCTAACGAGAATGGCCAAATAACTTCAGTTTTCAGATCAGCCACTGAGTTTTATACATTTGTGTCGCTGAAAGCAATTTCTTATCTTTTTCCCACAATTGATCATTTATGAATCTGTGAGTTACAGAGCATATCGAACAAGTCTTGTACCATTGCACAGCACAGTGGCTATTCCAGTCTCTTCTGCGAGATGACATGCTCCCTTGTCATTATCCTATGTAGATAACCAGTGGGGACAGACAAATTTTTATCTTAGCTTTGTGAAAACCATTGTGTGTCATCTGGAAAAGAAATCAGTTTCAAGCGTATTGTGGAGTAGAATGTTGTATTTTTGTGGTTCAAAACAAAATTATATTTTATTTATTTATTTTTATTATTATATAATTATATTTGCCATGTCGGATAGCTCATGTGTAAATGATCCAGACCACTTCTGTTATGTATGTGGGAAATATACATTGCCTAAACAGAGGCGTAATATTACAGATTTTGTAAAAAAATCATATCTTGTCTATTTTGAAATCAAACTTGGGGACCAAGATAAACCTTGGGCACCCCAAGATGTATGTAGAGTATGCATTGGAGATCTTCGTCCTTGGGTCAATGGCAAAAGTCCGTCGCTGTCTTTAGAAATACCTATGGTTTGGAGAGAGCAGTCGAACCATATAAATGACTGTCACTTCTGTTCGCTGTTCGTGTTGTGAAAGGGTACAATTCTAAAAGTAAAAAGGAAATTGTGTATTCAGTTTTTCTGGTAGCCATTTTACATGACCCCATGAGCCTGATATACTAATTCCAGGGCGACCAGAAAATCTTGAAGTTTGCATCCGAATCTCATGCAGAAGCAATGGAAATTGAGACGAGTGATGGTGGCTACCTACCAGGTTCGTCTTCTGCAGAACGTGGGTATTTTAACTAGAGTAAATTAAATGACTTGGTGAGGGATCTTGTGCTTTCTAAAGAGTTAGCTGAGGTGTTGGGTTCTAGATTCCAAGAAAAAATCTTTGTCCAAAAACAGCATTCTATGGTTCAGAGAACGCGAAATAGGATTTAAATCCTTCTTCTCCGAAGATGGCTACTTTGTTTATTACAATAATATGAAAGAACTTGGACTTCCATCTAAGTAATGGCAGACTGCTCATTGATGCTTTCAAGCAAATTTTAAAGAGTGTTCACAATCATAATGAAAATGTTTTTGGTGCAGTGCATGTTGCATATTCAGTGATCCTCAAAGAATCATACGCAAATTTACTACTGATGTTATTGCGAGTGAACTACAGTGCACACAACTAGAAAGTTTGTGGAGATATTAAAGTTCTTACTGTGCTGCTGGGTCAAAAATCTGGTTTTGCCAAATTTCCATGCTTTGTCTGTGGGATGGCAGGAGACGAGTTCATCACTGGTCTAAGAAAGACCGGCCATTATGAGAAAGTTTGGGAGCTAAGAATGTTGTGCACCAAAGCCTTGTGAGTTCTTCTAAAGTTTTGTTGCCACCTCTCCACATTAGGCTTGGCTGAGTGAAACATTTAGGCTTTAAATAAACAAGGGATCTGGTTCAAGTACGTATGTGAGAAATTCCCTATACTATCTGAAGAAAATTAAAAGAAGGAATATTTGGATGAAATGAAGAAAGCAGCATGGATATCTTTCTCTGAAGTTGTTTCAAAATTTCTTGGTAACAACGACGTTCCCAATTAACAAAACATTGTGTCTAACATGCTTGAAGCATGCAAAGAACTTGGTTGTAACATTAGTATGAAAATTCATTTCCTATTTTCTCACCTAGATTATTTCCCTGAAAATCTAGGACGAAACTTCATAAGATTAACATCATAAACTAAACTTTGATAAGATTAATAAACTATTTCAACAAAATAACACCATACTTCTAGGGAAACTAAATTCTAAAAATACCAACTGAGGTTGTTCGAACACCAACGCTAATGACAAAGTACTAGCCCAAATACTAAATTGTACTAATCTCAAAATAATTTCACCTCCAGGTCCCACATATTACCCCCATGATTGCTTGAGAAACCTCGATATCGGAATCACTAACTCTAAAATAAAACTACATTCTACTATATTATTCGAACTTGACTTGGATTACAGTCCAGTCTTAATAACCACACAACAAATACCTCCACCCCACGCCCGAGTACCAAATCCAAATACGTTTAAAGTTGACTGGAAAAAATTCCAAACGATAACTAGTTCAATAATACTTAAATTCAAAATTCTCTCCAACCCACTAGAAATAGAGCAATCAATAACCAACTAACCACCATAATACATACCACAATTAAAGAGGCCGCATTAAATCCAAAGAGTACCCACAATGATAAACATTATAAACTTCTAACTAAAATAGAAACTAACTAAAATAGTGAAACTAATACAAATCAAAAACAAAACCCGCAGACTATGGTCACAGCTAAAAACATCAGGGCTAAAATTAGAACTTAACACACTAATAAACATTGTAAGTAAATCAATAAAAAACTTCAACAATCAGCAATTTCAAACACTACTTCAATCACTAAACACTAACAACAAATACCTTGAGCAACTCACAAACAAAATATTTAAAAAAAAAAGAATACCACCCCCACTGGACTCACCCTTAGGAAAAGTGTATACGCCTGCCGAAGAGCTAGCAAATTACTTTGCATCCACATTCACTCTAAATAATACTAAACCGCACCCTAGTCATCTCACAATTAGTAAAACAGTAAATGAAAAGACATATGGCCTACATCATCAAATACACTTCACATCACCTAAAGAAAGAAATAAAATCATCAAATCACTACCTGTCAAGAGAGCCCCTGGATATGATAGAATTAACAACTTAATATTAAAAAACCTTTCCCGAACAGCCATTGCATATTTGACCAATATCTTCAACTCCTGCCTCAGATTATGTTACTTTCCACAAGTATGGAAACATGCAATCATTCTTTCGGTACAAAAACTAAAAAAGAATGCTTCCCTAACTAACAGTTACCGACCAATCGGTCTGCTTCCCATCTCCATAACACAAAGGCCATACCCATGTAACAAATGGGATTCATCGAAAAAGTATCCACGCATCACCAACTATTCAGAATCACTGAAAACATCCATATGGCATTTCAAAACACTATCACACAATAGAAATCTTGACATCTCACAGGCCTTTGATAGAACATGGAACCAAGCTTTAAACTATAAAATAAAATAAATAGGCACTCCACATTATCTTACACAAATCATTTCCAGCTTCCTCAACAATAGAACTTTTGCAGTTACAGTCGATAACCATCACTCTAATCCAAAAGCGGTCAAGGCTGGCCCTCCCCCAAGGTTCCCCGTTATCTCCCGTTCTTTATAACTTGTACGTAGCCGACCTTCCGAAAAGTAGTGATAAAAAAATCGCCCAATTTGCAGGTGACACGGCTATATATTCATTAGGTCCCGCCATAAACACGATAAAAACCAAACTTCAGATGTACGTAAACCAAATCGAGAGCTGGGCAGCCAAAAACAAGATTACAATAAACCCGTAAAAAGCAGCAGCCAAAATATATTCCCTAAGACCATTCATCCCCCCCTTACAACTGAATCAAGAATCTGTACAATGGCATCCACATAACAAACCTATAAAATATCTACGCCTTTTCTTAGACACCCGCCTCAATTGGAAAGATCACATTGACAATAAAGTTATACAAACAAAAGTTAAATTACTCCAACTAAAACCAATAATGAATAGATCAGCAGAATTACCCTACAATACTGCCTTACTACTATACAAAATTATCATACGACCACTATTATTTTATGCATGTCGAGTTTGGATCAGCGCAGCATAAAACATAAAAAAAATTCCAAGTAATCCAAAATCAGTTCCTGCGCACCATCACAAATGCCCCATGGTACGTCTCCAATGCTCAACTCCATAAAGAATTTCAGATAGAACCGATAACCAACCACATTATTTTTTTTCCACCCACTTCTTCCAAAACATCCCAAATATACCCCAACTAACCCCGCCAAGACTCTGCTAAAACCCAACTCAAAGAATCCGCATTTAGAATAAATTTCCTTTCCATATATTCCTAAATAAATCTCAGATCTCGACCCAAAGTGGAGATATTGTACAAAGATAACACCCTAGTAGTACTGTAAGTTGAATTTTAAGATTATTGTAAGTTAATTGTAAGAAGACATAAGCAAATATAACAAATGTAGAGTGTATTAATACTGATCATTGTATTTTTCTATCCAAAAGAAAATAAATAAATAAAATATATAAATCAAGGACCTACAAAACATGGATTCTAGCTACACCACGTGTTAAGAGGATTTTTTTCTAAATTTATCAACTGGATTTATCCACTTTTTTGTTTCTAGGGCCTTGTAATAAGAGGTTTCTGTCAAAAATTCGCCGTTTTTTCGCGCAGCATTACATAACTTTCTCTCCAATCCGTAAGCATAAGCGCTGGCGAGAAATTAAACATCAAATCTTAAAAAAAAAGGCGTGTACATATATTAGAAAAACAGGTAGTTTTGCGTAATTTCTCCTTGATGTTAATGCAAATTATAAAGAAACATTTTCTGAATAACCGCTATCATTTGTTTTTAAAATTTCTACTGATAGACCAAGATATGCTCAAAATAATTCCATTTTTGTTGAACCCTCTGGATTTGAAAAAAAAATGGAAATTATAAATAATGCGAAAAACTATGTGCTACTGCAATACCACCAGTTTATTGCTGGCATTTGAGTTGAAAAATCAAGTTGCATCGAACGTTCAGAGATTACAGTTTCAATTTGTTGTGACCTCAATACTCAATTTGAAAAACAATAGTAGAATTTTGGAGCCACAATGAAAGTTTTAGGCTGTTCCACTGAAAAATTAGCATTTTTCACTTTCTACAGTGTGCTCACGACTAGTACATGTATGCTACGTTTGAAACGAGCAAAACACCGCCGCGACGCGGAGTGCGAGTGGTTAGTTGACTGGTCTTTAAATGTCCAATGCGCGGGTTCAGTCCGGGCTGACTACGTTGATTTTCGAATGGCGGAAAATCGACAGTGGTCATGGCATTCAAAAGGCATATAAAAAAATCTTGGCAGAAGCCCGACAAAATTAAATCCCTCCGGTATTTTCCCGTCCGAATGATATCTCACGTTCTCCCAAGCAGATATTGTTAACTCGGATGTTGTTAACTGAGACCGACATGTCACGGAGAAAGTGAGTCAAAACCCTGGCGAAACAGGACTAGGGATGGCAAGGTTTACCAAAACATCAATGTTTCGATACAACGCTAAAGGGTTTTTTAATGTCGATGAAAACATCGACGAGAAAACATCAATGTTTAAAACATCGATGTTTTAATTATAGACTAATAAACATGCTATTTTCCTATCCATGTTTAATTACAGTACGTAAAAGTTTTACGTACGTATTTTATTGTTTGTTTACCAGCTTGTTAGTAGTGTATAAAAATTATTATCGGCTGTAAAGAATAAAATTAACAATAAAGAACATCGCGTTTTGCAATCGATTTCGTGTTTCACCGTCAATTCAGGCAATGACACGCCTGGCGATAACATACATTCGTAATCCGAGCAGCTCCTAAACTTCCTCAGATTGCGCAGACGTAATGTGCAGCGTGATAAAAAGGATGACGCAAAGCAACGATATTGCTGTGGATTTCTGCTACGCTACAACGTGCTTAAGCACTTTGTAGCTTAAGCACTTTCTTTTTAATTAAAAATTTAAAAAAACATTGATTATTTGCAACCAAATATCCTTATGAAGAAAACATAGAAAGCAATATATATGTTTTAGAAACATCGATTTTTTTGCCATCCCCATACGGGACACCCACGGAACGTCTGCATGTTGGTTGGTTGGTTGGTTGGTTGGTTGGTGTAAGTGTGTGTGTGTGTGTAAGTGTGTGTGAGGATAGGACAAGGAAGAGGAAGGAGAGATCGCGCGCGGTCCGTGGCCCGTTTGTTAGGGTACTGCTCCGGCATTCGCCTGGTGCGTCTGCACGTGATCCCCTAGACCCGCGCCCGCGGTAGTGTTGAACAGAGACCTGGATTCAATATTTACCAATATAGGTTTCGAATGTTTTGCTACGAGATACGGATTAAACCTGCTTGCAGCTGTAAACAAGGCCAAATAGTAGAGATACCTCTCATCAAGCAACACATGAAGTTTGTGCAATACTTCAAAACGTTTGCAACTTCCAATTGTGATTTTGCATTAACCCATTAACGCCCAGCGTCCTCATTTGAGGACGCAAGAACCAAATGCATTTTTTTAAGCGATTTGAATTATGAATCGAACTATCACGATATATCTTGATAGAAACGTCTATGCCTGTTCTGTTTATTATAAGAAATATTATTTCATACTTTTATTTTTCACTCTCTGAAATAAAGTATCGAGAGCCGCACGTCATGGCATTGCACACATTCGAATATTGCATTACATCACGTAAAAGATAAAACAAATGAAGTCTTTTTAGTCATTATCTATCAGATTATAGTTTCTGGTAACTGTATCAGAGAAACTTATCGCCACCGGAAACTTTGTGCCCACGCTATTGATGTGAAAACTTCGCTGTCATCATCTGAGGATGATTTACATATGTAAAAACAACAGCTCAATACAAAAAATTCACATAAAATACATGTACATTATTTTACAACACTTTGCCAGACGACATTAAACGATTAAATTCGATAGAAAAGTTTAAATCCCAAGTGAAATCGTTTCTGCTGCATAACTCTTTCTATACAATTAGAGACTATACTGAGCAACACAAGAAAGGTAACATTAATTTTAACAATGATACATAATGCATTATTTACCATTTGGACTGTATAAATGTGTATAAACAACCTGTAACAAGTATTGTACTACAGCCTCCGGGTCAATGACCCCCATCTCGATCAGGTTTTTCGTCCAGTTTCCCTGATCCATTGAGCAAATGCAGTGATGGCCCCTTGTTTTGTTTCTGGACATAAATGTAACTTCATTTTCTGTGCACGTCTTCTAGAATTCAATGGAAAATACAATTATTCAAATTATCATTTCCATGGTGTCGCGGCAGGAAGTATTATTCCCAAGGACAACATGAATAAGAGCCAAAATTTATTGCTTTTTTATCCTTGAAAATAGATTTTATTACATGGGAAGGTTGTTGTTGTTTTTAAATTTAAGTAGTGTATGACTTAGTGTAGGGATCACATAATTTTGAAAATGTGCACACAATTCATTTTTCCCCGCAGCACGTCATACGCAGTTTGAACTGTTTTTTTTGACGTTAAATAAATAAATAAATAAATAAATAAATAAATAAATAAATAAATAAATAAATAAATAAATAAATAAATAAATAAATAAATAAATAAATAAATAAATAAATAAATAAATAAATAAATAAACAAATAAACAAACAAATAAACAAACAAATAAACAAACAAATAAACAAACAAATAAACAAACAAATAAACAAACAAATAAACAAACAAATAAACAAACAAATAAACAAACAAATAAATAAACAAATAAATAAACAAATAAACAAATAAATAAATAAACAAATAAATAAATAAACAAATAAATAAATAAACAAATAAATAAATAAATAAATAAATAAATAAATAAATAAATAAATAAATAAATAAATAAATAAATAAATAAATAAATAAATAAATAAATAAAAGAGAACGCTGGGCGCCCGGTGATTCACTAGAGCCGTGGGCGGCGTGAGGGAAGTGTTACTGTAGTGAAGAAACCGTAGCACGAAGCTGACTTCAGTTTGATGCGATCAGAATTAGCTGAATAGCGTCCTTTTACGAATAATTTACGTATTCGTACGTATTATTTTTACGTATTACGGGAATTCACGTATTACGGAAGTGAACGTCCAGTTATCTTTTTTCTGTTGATTTTTGAATTCAAGGTGAGTATAATGTTATTTGCAAAGATGCTAGTATTTCCCTTCTGTAAACAGAAAGGAAACAATACAATGTTTCTTTCTACGTTTTAGAAGATCTACAAAATGTATCGGGGACTCACACTGACAGAAATTTGTGATTTGGTCAATGATCCGGATTTTCAAGAAAATTTAAGTGAAAATGATATTGATGTTGTGGTGTGTCCACCTGAAGTGGATCGTGTAACCGACATTGATGAAGGTTCAGATGATGTGATTGGAACAGTCAACGTGCAAGATGTGCCGGGACCCTTGGAGGTACATTTTTGCCCTTCTCATGAAAGTGTTCAGGAAGAGAAATCATGTGTTAAGCCATCTGCTCGCATTGGCAAAACGAAAAAACGGTGCCTAACCGATGAAAAAACTGATTGGGTATCAAGCAAGCCATTATATACCAAATTGCAAGACAGAGGAAATGGCGCTGAAATAAAAACGGAAAATATCAAGAAAAGCTTACAAAGTTTATCTCCTCGGGAGCTCTTTGAAAAGTTTTTTCATTGTGGTGTTTATGAGCACATTGTAAAGGAAACTGTTCGGTATGCTGCCACTGAAAAAAATCTGACTGATTTTGTTCTTAGCCCTGAGGAAGTGAAGGTTTTTAGTGGTTTCCTACTGTTTACTGGTTATCACAAATTACTTTCAGAACGGATGTACTGGTCGGAGGAAGAGGATCTCTGTTGATCTTGTAAAACAAGCAATGTCAAGAAATACTTTTGTCAAATTGAAATCATTTATTCATTTCTGTAACAATGATCTGGCAGGTGACAACAAGGCTGATAAATGTTTTAAAATAAGATCTCTAATTGAGCTGATAAATCAATCCTTTCAGCAGTTTGGGGTATTTAAAGAATCACTGGCAGTTGATGAAATTATTGTCAAATACTACGGACATAATAATCTAAAACAAGTTTATTAGAGGTAAACCAATAAGATTCGGATATAAACTATGGGCACTTTGCGGATCTAGTGGCTTTTGTTACAATTTTGATCTTTACTGCGGGAAGACACAAAATGAAGTGGGAGATGACTTACTTTTAGGTTCGCGAGTAGTTGTGAAATTGTTGGAAGCTGTCGAAGATCCAAAGAGTCACACTGTATTTTTTGGCAATTTCTTTACAAATCGCGATATTTTGATTCATTTACGCAACATGGGTTTTAGAGCCACAGGTACATTACGAGAGTCACGGACAGGAGACTGTCCATTGAAAAGTCCAAAAGAAATGAAAAAGGAACAGAGAGGATTTTACGACTACATGTAAGACAAAACCGGAGAAGTTTTATTTGTTCGATGGAATGACAATAGGTCCGTTACAATCGGTACAAATTTTGATACTATAGAGCCCGAAGGAAAAGTCTCGCGATGGAGCAAACAAGCTAGAGAGAGTGACAATCAAGCAGCCACAAGTTGTAAAGAATTACAATGCCAAAATGGGAGGAGTAGATCACCACGACTGGTTAGTTGGCAAGTATGCTATAGGGCTGAGAGGAAGGAAATGATATTGGCCCATTTTCACCAGGATTATTGATATGGCCTTGGTCAACGCGTGGATCTTGTACCGACATATCCCTGGAAAGAAAGCTTGTGATCTTCTTAGCTTCAGACGTGCTGTGACATTTTTCTATTTAAAATTGCAAGTACATGCACGTAATGTTAGAGGACGGCCTATTGTGGAGCCTTCCAGTCATGTCGGCGTAATCCCTAATGTACGTTTCGACATGCAGGGACATACCATTGCACGGCGCGAAAAACAGAGAAGATGTGCTCTAAGTGCATGTTCAAGTAAACCCAGAACATACTGCACAAAATGCTCAGTGACCTTATGTGTTAATTGTTTTGACATTTACCACCAAAAATAAATTTATTTCTGAGTTTAAAATGTCATTTTCTTTCATAGAATATTCGTTCCTAATACAACCCACTTTTTTTCTTTTTTTTTAATTTGTTGCGTCTCCACCTTGACGCAACGCGTCTCCAAGCCCCGTTAAGGGGCGTTGAGCGCTTTAGCACGGGGGAGTAATCCTCCATTAAAGTGCTTTTTACTTTTAATCTTTGTCAAGTCTCGTCACGTCGCAGTCTGTCATTGCCTTTTATCCCTTCAGCCAGGGGCTCGACGACGTTAGGTTCCGGGGTTCCTGGCCGGTCACCCAACCACGAACCCGCGAGTCTCGAATGCGCTTAACCTTCGTGACTTCACGGAGCGTAGTAAACGCATTCGGCTATCGCCGCCGGCTTGTGATATCGTTAACGCCCAGCGTCCTCATCTGAGGACGGGCAATATATCATTATCTATAAACAATATATCATCATCATTATCAATATTAAGTGCCTGATACCGATTTCAGTTATGTTTAACGAAAACAGGTGAAAAATTAACAAAAAAAAATAATTTGGGCGTTAATGGGTTAAACCTTTATTTGTCTATTTTAACACTAACACTATATGATCAAGCCAAGAAATCAAAATCATCTTCAAATGTTGCTGGACGCTGACCGGCAAAGGAAGCGTCCTCGGCCCTCGCGAAGTCGTCGGCGGGGGCGATGATGAGGGTGGCGACTGGAGCGGTGGCGGGGGCGGGGGAGGGGCCGCGGGCGACGGTGAAGGTGGGGACGGGGGTGGGCATGGGGTTGGGGGCGATGGTGAAAGACGGGATGGGACCCGCGGCCGTGGCCCTGGTGAGAGTGGGGATGGGGATGGGCATGGGGCCGGGGGCGATAGTGAAAGTGGGATCGGGGACGGGAGCGGGAGCAGAAGTGACGGCGTGGGCGGGGATGATGGTGAATTTGCGGTTAGGGACGATGGTGTGGGTGGGATTGAGGGAGAAGTTGGGGTCGAGAGCGGTAGCGGGGATGTTTGGGCGAAGGCGCTGCTGAAGAAGGGACCTTGGGGATGGAGCAGTGGGAGGAAGTGGGGTGGGAGGGGGAATAAGAGCAAAGTCTTGAAGAATTTCTTTGCGGTACTGCTCCTCTATGATGTAGTCAGCACGCCCCTGCGCGTTTTTCAGCACGGACTGCCTGCGCCAGCCATGAGCTAAGTACTGCAAATACAGAATTACTACATTAAACGTGGAAATAAATAAATTGATAGATAAATAAATAGATAATAATAACGATCATAATAATTGTTTATCGGGTAAATAAATAATATATAAATAAATAAATAAGAACAAAGCTGAGAAAATTACAAGATTTTTTTTGTTTCCTCAATGTTGTTAAACTGTGATCGTTATAACAATTTTAATATATACCGTATTTTACAGTTCACATGAAGATAGATTTAAATATTGAAATCCATAACACTGTGCAAAGTGGAATAAAAAATAAAAACAAAGGATTAAACAATTTTTAAATATATTTTATTTAATTTCAATGGTTTAGTGATTCCATTGTTGTTCATTAAAGAAATCTAGAATTAATTTAACGGATTCAATAAAAAAAGTTATACCATCTCGTTTCCCGAGGGGTACGTATCGTTTTCCGAGGGGGTCGTTGGTAAACGAGTAAACGTTTCTCCGCATTAGTTACCTGGGATGTGAAAAATTACCGATATATTGATATCTTCCTTTTGATAAATAGAATATTTTCTTACTCAATAAATCGATATCTGTTGTCAACAATTTTAGATTGTGTTCTCACTGCAACCATACCAAATTGACCGAAGTGAACTTTTTACTTTCTCGACTTACTATGTAAGTATTACAGAGAAAGTCTTATTGTCGGGCCCTAGTAACTAAAAGTGGATAAATCTTGTTATATATAATTACTTCCTCTAACACATTGTCAAGTCACAACCCGTTTTCTGGGCCTTTGATACCGAAAAATGATTAACAGAAAAAGTGTCTGGCCGTCCGTCTGTAGTCAACGCTGATGCCAAAACCGTTAAGACGATTCTTCTCCAAAATTGAATTTCATCAATCGATCTGAACATACTCGAGAACCAGGAGGTTTCATACGTATATTTCGATTTCTGAAATATTTTATATCAAGCCTCAATATTTTTAAAATCTTGTAAAAATGGTTTCAAACCGTTTAATTTAACTTTGTCTTCGGATGGCGTAAACAGTGCTTAAAAGAACGGAGCGGGGGTGTCAATTTCGTTGAAATTTCTTAATTTTCGCAAGTCGAAATATGTCGTTCTTTGCTCTTTTCTTCAGAAAATATTACACGACCGTTTTTAAAGGTCTAATTTATTAAAACAGATTTTATTTTACAAAAAATCTTTATCTCCAATATTGCAATTTGCGATGTTAAGTTTTTGTAATTTTCAAAAATACAGAGTTCGCCGAAAATGGAACCTGGAACCCAATTTTTTACCTTGCCTTGATAATATGAGGAGAAAATTTAAAGGAAAGAAATTGAAACCTGTTTCGAGAAAATAATTGTGTAGAAATTGTCTATGTTTCACGCAAAAGTATGCGAAAACTACTCATATTTTTGAAAAATGTGCATGTCTTTTATTCAAGATCTCTTTTTGGCCAACCGATATTAATTATAAAAAATCGCTATCTTCAATATTATAGATGTACGAAGACGCCGAAAACATTTTGAACTGTTACAACTTTTAAAAAATTGGAGATTTCAACGAAATTGAGACCCGCGCCATTTATTTTACAAGTGTTTTTGTGCTATCCGAGTACAAATGTTTGATAAAAAATTAAAGTCATTTTGAATTTTTTTTTAAAAAATATTATTTGGGATTACGTAATATATCCCCAACAATAAAAATATCCGTTTCAAACTAGCAGGGCCTCAAGTTTCTTGAGATCGTTAAGGAAATATCAATTTTGGAGGAAATTATCTGAATAGTTTAGTGGCTTGCGTTGAGCACTATTAGAAGGACAGAGAGACAGATAGACGTTTTGCCGTCAAAAGATTTTTCCGTATCAAGGACCCACAAAATATGAGTTCTGTCTACTCATCGTGTTAGAGAAAGCAATTACTACATCAAGTACAGAATTGAACTACTTTTCGTTATCAGGCTCAACAATAAGAAAAATAGACGATTTCCGGCGCACTATTACAATAATTCCTACGAAGTAAGGCGAAAAAGTGGAGGGAAAACAATGAAATCTCGATTCAGACAAAGAGTCACTTATCAGTTAAAGAAAAGTTGTTCGTCCCTTTTAAAAAAGCTATTGTTCTTTACTGTAACTGTTACAAGGAATTTACACTTACTGTTTTTGCAACAAGGAATGAAACGCGGAGAAAGTTTCTAATTTGTTTAGCGCAATTTCCTCTCTTTGTGTGGACGCGTGGTTGTATAGTGGCAGTCTGGGAATAATTTATCGCAACGGGACCTACTAAACGCTGTTACTGTGATCTATCCTGCGCCCAGCTGCGGCTGAGGTACTTGCCTCAGGATCCGGAGTTACTTGGAGCCTCATTTTTTTTTTCATTCAAAACAAATAAAAAATATTTACTTCTAATTCCCATTGAGCGCTACAAGTAATTTCTATTGCATGAAGAAACGAATTCTATTTAGTATTTGTTGGGGATGAAGGTGGAAATTTTGGTTGAAATAATGGACCCCGTGGAGCTACTGCACCAGGTTCCTTTAATTTATCCTGGTGTCCCTGCAATAACGCAGCCAGAGAAACAAAATGCCACTCTTCATGGCTGACGTACATCAAGAAATTTAACAGTCCGCTGTCCGTTAATATCAATCGAAACAAGAGTTGGAGGTAAAGAAAATATATTTCTTATTTTTATGATTTTTCTGATAAGAAGAAAGTATAACGAAAAATATTGAACGACTCACGGTTGACAACATAAGTTACGGACAGACTTCAACCGTGTCCGTTATTTTCTCTGTGTGGACCTAATGAGGCTAATCCCTATAGGCGTTGGTAAAACGATTCCCAAGTGGTAGCGGACGTGCGAATGCGCCATGTCGCTTCTGGGGTTCCGAAAGGCACTCTGCGCATGCGCGCGTTCGCCACCACTCCGAAATCGTCCACCCGAAGTCGGTGGTAAACGAAGTGGCGTGGGCATTCACCTGGGCGCTGAGGGCCGGCGCTTGGGTCCCGGGCGGGGCAGGACAGAACCCGGCGCCTCCGGCGAGCGTGCCCTCGGTCGGGCTGCCTTGCGGCACCATGCCCCCGACGACCCTCCCCGGGGCCATCTGCAGCCCGGACAGCGGGGCGACGGTCGTCATGGGGAACGTGCGGCGCTGCAGGTGGTAGGGGGCGGGAGCGTCGGTCGCTCTGCGTGGGCGGCCGCGGCGCGGGTTGCGCAGCACGGCGTTCTGCAGCTGCCGTAACTCCTCCGTGATCGCCCCCGGCAGCTCCTTCCCCTCCGCCAGCTCCGCGGCCTGCAACGCCCTCACAGCCACTGCCGCCTCCGCCGAGGCCGCGTCCATGGCTCTCCTGCGCGCCTCCGCCTCCGCGGCCAGCCGCCCCGCCTCCTGGATCCGCAGCACGTGCTCTACTGCTCGGCTCAAGCTGCCGTTGCATGCACCTGCTCGACACAAGAAACGACACCGCTCATCACACGTACACGAACTTCTAGGGCGTCAAGGAGGCGAAGGTCATCACTTTTTGCCAATACCATGTGATGGAAAGTCTCGTTTAAGCGAGTTACATCGTGACATTCGCCTATGATTGGTAGGTAACTTACCATGTACTGGTGTTCGGCAGGTCACGTGTAACTACTAAACATCAATGCAAGAAAGTACCCACCATACGTTCATCGGCAACAAAATGATCATCTTCAACTTCCTACATGCCCTAGAAGATTGTAACATTTATTCAGAGACATCTGTATGTAGGATGAGTCGTTTCATACATTAAAAACACGCGAGTCCCTTAGCATTAAATAATTCCTTTACCTTTTTCTCCTCAGAAGCATTGATACCCAAAGTGTTCTTAATGATTTTCCAATTCAGGCAGCTCTATGTCAGCCGAAATTAGGGCGCATTTCCAAGGTCCCAACGCTGTTGTAGAATCGAAGGGGCATTATCGTCATTTTCGTGCCGCTAGTGGACTACAATTCTGACGGCAGGGTGGCCGGTAAAGTTTCTGTCGGCCTAATGACGGATGCAATCGCAGAGTCACGCTCGATACCGAGCTATATATGCATCCCAATTTCGTCAATTCACAAATTTGCGTTTTTCGTTTGCATAAAAGAGC
Source organism: Teleogryllus occipitalis (assembly GCA_011170035.1). Classification (NCBI taxonomy): domain Eukaryota; kingdom Metazoa; phylum Arthropoda; class Insecta; order Orthoptera; family Gryllidae; genus Teleogryllus; species Teleogryllus occipitalis. Next base: position 139,748 of record BLKR01002988.1, on the reverse strand, counting down.
ATTGATTTTTCTTCGACAATACTCAGTAATATTCTCAGCGCTTTGAGTCATTTTAAGAATAATTCTCTGTACATTACAGAAGAAGAGAAATGGCGAAGAAACTGCTGTGCAGTTACGAAGCATTTCTCAGCAAAATCACATAAGAAACATTTGTTGCTCTAATAGATAAGACGGTAGTGTTTTTTATGGTATGAAATGGCTCCCCTCTATAATACGCTAATCAAATATAACGATTTTGTATCATTTATAAGAAATCATTAATACCCCTAAATCTGATTTGATTTATTTTAATTTATTAAGTGGTTAAAAACCGTCAAAGCTGTATGTGACATATGGGAGAAAGTACCCTCTACTGACGTTTTCTTCAGCTCCAGAATCCCTTCCTAACATTCCGACTCTACTATTACTACTAGCATAAGGTGAATTCACAAAAATGTGCGCATAGTTAAGCTACATTTATGTCCAGATGCAAAACAGGGGGCTATCTCAACATTTGCTCAATGGATCAAGAAAACAGGATTGATTGTTTGAATGTTAGTGGTTCCGGGCGCGTCAACTACTGATGTCATTAGTACCGTAAGTGCAGTGTATCTTTTTTCATCGGGAGGGGGCGGTGATGTTTCCCTGCTGGATGGCGAGATCCGGCGCCGACCTACTGTCGACTAGCGGGATTTTTCTCAACCAGTTATCTCCCACAAACGGGGCAACGCCCCAGCCGGGGCAAGACCCCGACCGGTCTACGGGCATGTACTATTACCATTCTTAAGCTCCCGGCATGCGTGGTAGTGTAGTGCAAGTGTGAATGAGGTGAGGATAGGACAAGAAAGGAAGGAAAGATCTCGCGCGGTCCGAGGCCCGTTTGTTAGGGTACTGCTCCGGCACTCGCCTGGTGTTGATCGGAGAAACCATGGAAAACTACCGATCAGAGCAGCTGGCCTTTAGAATTCTCCTCCAGACAGCGACTGAATTCGACCTAGCTGAAAAGCTAGTGTCGAAAATCCTGCCGCCGTCAGGACTCGAACCTAGAACCTCCCGGTCAGAGGCGCCTCTAACACGCACTACACTACCACATATTCCGGGAGACCGGTCGGGAGCTTAGAGCTTGTCCGGGCTGGGGCGGTGCCCCGCTGGTTGGAGAGTCCTGGTTACGGGGAAACCCCGCTAGCCGGCGGTAGATCGGCGCCGGATCTCGCTATCCAACGGGAGATCACCGCCATCTCCCGAGGACATACACACTACACTTACGGGACTAGTGACCGAAGCTGTTGATGTGCCCGAAATCACTAACCAACCAACATCGGGCACTTACGTAATATGTTGTCAAGGCCCCGGCGGTCGAAGTCCGGGAAGAGGTTCCCCAAGCGGCGGTTGTCCGACAACGGTTGGAGCTCCGTTAACCCTGACTCCCTGCGCCCCTTCGGAGGCGGCGGTGCTGCTGCTCCACTTCTTCCCTGCCACAAGCAGACATTCAGTGAAAAAACTGCAACACACTACAAATAAAATGAGGTTGCTCACAGTTCGTAGTCACGTGCTAACGCCAGTCCCGCCACCTAAACAACAACGAATCAAAATGTGCGCCGACTGAGGTGGCTCAGGGCATAATCGGATGTCACTGCTGGTCCTGGAAGATCCTAGTGTTGGAGACAACTGTGGTGGGATTTTCGATACTAGGGATGTACGTATGTCGAATTCAGTCGCTGTCTGGAGGAGATTTCTAGCGTCCGGCTGGTTTGATCGGTAGTTTTCTGAGGTTTCCCCCATCAATACCAGGCGAATGCCAGAGCAACACCGTAATGAACGTACTGAGTGCGATCTTTCCTTCTTCTAGCTTGATCCGTTTATTGCACTCTTCTCTCACGTACATACACTCACACTTACGTGCGTACTACTCGCGCAACTTTTCTTGAACGATGACCTTGCTTCCCCCTTCTTTAAGCAATAAACGGTTGAAGGCAAAAGCTCGCAGCGAGCACTGATGACATTCCAAGCATTAAAACTTTATTGGCGCGAAACAGAAGCTAGTTAAAGCTAATTACTTTCATACTCGAACTTCTGTTCAGCTTTATTACCATTATCTAAAGATATGGCTGAGGCAGGCCCAGGTCCTTCAAGGGAGGCACCTACATCTCCTATATAGCGTCCCTGCCGTTGCCTACCCAGAGCGATGACCCGGCCACACACGAAGCAGGTATGGCTTAGTTTTCCCAGATGTTGGCATTACTGTAAATATTATAGTGGCCGACTTTGTAACTAACCCCACTCCGCCCACATTTCTTCAATCTATCGTTCAAGAAACGTTGCGCGAATAGTACACTACACTCCCACTCAAGCCAGGCTTAGAGCTTTACCCGGCAAGGGTGGTGACCCACCGTGATGAGGGTTACCTCAACGCGGAAAACAACGCAAACTGATGTATAGGTCGACGCCGGATAACGCCATTCAGAGGGAGAAGAATCCCGCTATCTACCGTGATAAAAACACGCACTACACGTATGGAACTTACATGATTACAGCGGGTGACTACTCAGTAAACACGAAATATTCAATAAATTGAAAATTGTAAATAAGGAGATAAAGATGAAAGACATATTTATTACATTACAAGATACTGCATACTTTAGCGTATAGTATGGTACAACTACAGAAGAGTTTATTACAGAACTACAGAATTTAAAGATTAAGTAATAAGGTGAAATATATCAAGATATCAAATACTGTATGAAATTTTAATAGATTATTTAAAAGTAAAATGAATTGGTGCTATGTATCACAATATCAGTTTTATCTGAAGATTTTATTTCTGAATTTAAAAACAAAGTAATAACGGAATTAATTTTCAAAATGTGTATTGAACAGACCGCCTTGCACTAACGAAAATTTAGTGGTCTGTATTATATTGTGAATGTTCCTGCAAGTCAGTCTGTAGCCTTTTTATATCTCGGTTCGGGCAGTTCACGGATGCGGGTGCACGGCTGTTTCCGGTCTCAATGGATGTGATGTGATGGTTTCAGGGGATGTGATTGCACAAAATACGTTTATTTCTCTTAACATGTGATTACTGACTGAGTACACAAATACTACACAGTTCGGATGATTCACTCAAATTTGAACACTTCAGTTTATACGTGTTAAGCTTACGCCTTACACAGTTCAAATTAGACTCGCGATTGACAATTTAATATTTTATTTCCGCGAAATTATATTAATGTTCGGCGTGAACAACCATCAAATCTGAGCCGGGAGCGGTAGCTCAGTGCATCAACTGATGTCACTGCAGCGCCTCTGACAGGGAGGTCCTACGTTCGAGTCCTGACGGCGGGAGAATTTTCGACGCTAGCTTTTCAGCTAGGCCGAATTCATTCGCTGTTTGGAGGAGAATTGTAGCGGCCGGCTGCTATGATCGGTAGTTTTCCGTGGTTTCTCCTATCAACACCAGGCAAATGCCGGAACAGTACTCTAACAAACGGACCGCGCGCGATCTTTCCTTCCTCTTCCTTGTTCTATCCTCTCCACTTACACACACACACACACACACACTTACACTAGCAATCACTACACTACCACATATTCCAGGAGACCGGTCGGGAGCTTAGAGCTTGTCCCGGCTGGGGCGGTGCTCCGCTGGTGGGAGAGTCCTGGTTAGGGGAAACCCCGCTAGCCGACGGTAGGTCGGCGCTGGATCTCGCCATCCAGGGGGGGGAGATCACCGCAATCTCCCGAGGCAAAAACACGCACTATACTAACGGGGCTAATGACCTAAGCTGTTGACGCGCCCGGGATCACCAACCAACCAACAAATCTGAAGCTGAACGCTTGATTAAAAGAAATTTCACGTGAGGGAGAACGTATATCCCCTCACGGAGCTCAAGGCAGCGGCACACGCGTATGCTGACATGCTGTATTCGGCGTGAACTGATTTCTTCCGCTGTCGGGAGGTTGCCTGAGCATGGGGTGCATGGAGAGCGGGATTGAAGTGACAGATCGCAAATGCATGTTGAATCGAAGCTTTTGGAAGGTTGTGGCAGTTAGGGATCGGTTGCAATGATTGCGTAATCTGACCCGCAACATTTCTGCGAAGGGTCGTGACGTCACGGTCGCTCTCGCAAGCGCGCACGTGGGCCGAAAGAGATACGGCGGATGGGCACGCCCACTCCCTGGCGCGGGGGCATACTGTCTCTGGAAGGAACGCAAACCTCGCAGCGAATTCTGTCCTCACCAAGTATATGGAATAAGATATGCGTTAGTAATTTTCTGCTTTGCACGTGGGTCCGAACATGTATGATGCATTAAAATACTGTCATTATATATTAAAGGTTAAATTAAATACATATAATGTACATACAAATACAATAAAAAATATAAAATATATTACCTAAATATAAAAAAAATATTTTATACAGATAAAAAAATTTAAATAGTTTTCGAATAAATTAATATTAAAATTTTAATAAATGTTATAAAACGAAAGAAATTAATTTTTTCATCATATAAAAAAGGAATAAACTTTTACATACATGTAAAGAATGTTCTTATGAAAAATAAGAATAAATACAGTATTATGTGAATGCAACAAATTAGAAGTGAAAGCATATTTTACCAAACATATGAAGGGGAGTATATTGTAGTGGCTATTCTGGTAATGTTAAATCTTTAAACTTAGGGTGCACGTTTCTCAAGAACAATGAAAGTTGCATCTTTGATATTTTACAGCAGTTTTATCTGTTGGTTTTACAATATGATAGACAACTTTTTCTTGCAATAACACTTTTCTTTTAAAAGTTATTGATTTTTGGCCACATGTAAATTTTTTACTAAAAGAACAAATTTCGAATTTCTTTTTTGCTTTTTAAAGAGTATTTTACATAAAAACGAGTCCAATATGAAGAACACATGTAGTTGTGGACGACAGAGTTTTTAGAAATGTTATCTTAAGTATTTTTTGGGATAAATGCTCCAATGTCCACTGGAAATAAACTTGCGGCAAATAGCCTTCAAAGTAAACAATGACACCCACCAACCACTACGATAGACTTTGATGTTTTCTGTGTCATCCTCTTTCCTTTTTTTCTTGATGAATCTCTTCTTCTATCTTGCCTGTTTGCTAAGATCTTCCACTGCCTTATCCGCTTATTCTATTCGAAATATAACATTTAACACAGAATCTTTATAAACAGATGCGCATTAAATTTGCAATGACAGGGGGCTGATCTGACCAAACGGCAACAACAGCTATATTCAGCTCACATTCAACGTACAAATATTAAAAGAAAACATTTTTTTCAAATTTTCATCAAAATTCCACTACATACTCCCCTTAAAGTTATCATGACAGAAAATGAACTGAACTTTTGAATAAAACTTGTAATATACATGTTTGCTGTAAATATACATGTTTGCTCTAGTATGAGCAAAAAGGAATTAATACAAATCAATAAATATTATAATAAAAAATAATAACAAACCCTTAAAGCAACATCAATTTGATGTTAGTACATTTAGTAGTGATCCTACAGATAAAAATATAAAAATAAGTAAAAAAATATCTTAAGTATTTCAATTTGATTATAGCATATTTATAGAAGAACCTGAAATACACATAGTAAAAACAAATGATGCATGGAACGTTATGTTTGTAGATTCGAAATTTTATTATTATTATTATAGTGCTATTAATGATTCAGAGTTATATTTAGATAAAATTCTTGGTAAGATAACAGAAAAAAATTATTTTAAATATAAACAACAAAAAAGTATCATTAGTTGCACGTGTATAATATGTAGAATTAGTTCCTTGTGAAAAGTGAAAGGTGAACACAAACAATATTTTCACACCAATAAACACAATATTATTGATAAGAGCATAACTGAAAATATTGTTCTCATTATGGAGACTGAATAAATTATATATTACTCAAAAATACACAATACAGATTTATAAGATTTTAATTATATACCTACATTTAGATAAATTAAATGCATTAAATATATACATATATTTAATTACCAGATTGGATGATGAATAAAAAATGTTGCATTAATGTTAAAAATATTAAAACCAACAAATGTAAATGTAGCAAACAAGAAGCTTTTAGATGTTTAAAATATGCTGTAGAAAGTACATTAGGTTTAGTATCTACACGTACTAATAGAATTAATTTACACTTACTAATAGACAGACTAATAATTATGATATAACAAGATAATAAGATTTATAAATGTTTCAGTAGATGATTCAGTAGAAAAGCTAAGGCAGAAAAAAAACAAAATTTCTTAGACACATCTATAAATGCAGTGTATGGAATTGAAGAAATTACAAAAGGATTATAGTAGACATAAAAATGAATAATCATTTTATTTATTGATGCATGAAAATCATTGTGAATGTTTTAGAGCTAAAACTTCAGTGTTAAAGAAGGCAATTTCTATATAAAGACCAAAAAATGTATGGTGTCAAATGTCATAAAAATAAGATTAAGAAAATAAATTAAATTAACATTTTAATGAATGTATTCATAATAAAATAACAATGAAAAGTCCAACAAACACGAGAGAATATAAATCAGTGGGTGCACAAAGAGAAACAATTAATATTGATTCTTACGGGTGAATAAAAAACAAAATTATAAAAACCTTAGAAAAAATCTGAAACTCAACCCTAAATTTAAGGCTAATTTGAAGCTCTAGGGGAAAAATTACTCAAGCATTCGTATTTCAAATATCAGGTCTGTACAATGAGAAATATTCAACATTGTTTCTTATGGGCGAATAAATATCAAAATGAAAAAACCTTTGAAAATATATGAAACCCTACAGAAACTGAAGAGAACCTCACAAATGATGTTGAAGAGTCTTTGAATTACATATTTTTAAAAATTTGTCTGGAATCATTGTTCTTTATATGAATGTTTGTTTTATCCAGTGGTCCTCCTGCCATTGATGGTTTATTACTGGCATTATTAACATTTGGATAATACTGCTGTCATTACTACCATTTTGGCTCTGTCATATGCTTACATATATACAGAGAATTGTACGTCAGTAAAGTTACCACCCCCACTTTCGAAAAACTAAAAAAAAATGGCGCCATAATTTTGGGCTAGTTTTGACCTAATTTCATCCCCCCTCCAAAAATTTTTGGCTACTTCCCAACACCCCGAAATTAAGATATCAACCTGGGGCTGGTAAGGCTAGCACCCCCACTTACTCAAAATTCAGAATTGTTTCAGAATTTCGGTCCCCTGATACCGAAAAGTGTTGTTTTTTTTAATACGTCCGTCCGTTCGTCCGTTCGTTCGTTCGTCCGTCCGTCTGTCCGTCAGTTTTTGAACACTACATACCAGCGCCCAAACGATCTTTTCCAAATTTAAGAAACCCCTGTTCATTTGACTCTAGTTGAAGCTTTGAAATTTTGAAAAAAAATCTTTAAATTCAGGGGTTCTTTACATGAAGCCCCCCCGACATTTTTAAAACCTTTCTCAAAAACGGCTCCAAATTTTCTCTTCAAATTTCTTGTAAGAATAGAGTTAAATACACTTATAATGGTGCACAGGTGCGATTTTAGCGGTTAATTCTGCATTTTCGAAAATTGCAAAAGTTCGAATTTTTCGGCGTCTTCTTACAACTATAAAATTGAAGGCAGATTTTCCTTCAAATAAAATTTGTTGTCCATTACTAGTTCTTTCATTAAGGTCATGTACATTTTTTTGAAAAAATTTAGTAGTTTTCGTGCAACTCTTTTGTTTTTTCAAAATATCTCCATCAAAACATTAAAAAATCTGCAAATCTTTTGTTTTTTCAAAAATTACAAAAATGTAACTTTTTGGACGTGTATCTCACGTCGGTAATATTTACATTAGAGGCAATTTCTTCACGTTACTGTATTAATGAGTACATGTGCTATAAATAATGTCAAATAACGTTACTTGAAAACTAAACAGTCTTCTGTTAAAATTAGTTCAAAGTGCCTCATTTTCAAAAGCGTTCCAACGTCATTTTTTCAAAAATGGTCCCAATTTTTTCTTCTGGCTAATAGTGGTAATGGCACTGTTTAATATGACGTGAAGTTCATTTTGGTGTATTCTTCTGTTTTTCCAAAAAATACACAAATGTTTTTTTTTGTTGTTTTTTTTTGTTTTGTTTTTTTTCTTTCAATATCTCTCACGCCGTTTATATGTACATTTCAATGAATCTGAATACATTATTGAATATGTGAGTGGAAGTTCTTCAAATTACTTCAGATCATCTGTCCATCGTAGACCACAGATTTGTCACTGGCATTTGAAGGCACTGTTCTCACTTCTCTGACCCGTCCACTTCAGAATTGAAAGGTTTTCAGCAAAAGCGACCATGCACACTCCGTCCACTTGTGAGAAGAGTCCGCTCGAAAATGTACGGTAGAGGCGTAACATGTTATTGTCTCGTTATTTAATCCACCAATTGTTGTCAGATTTAAATATAGCGACTTGTGACATATCGACAGCTGTGACGCGGTTGTCCAATTGGGAGTTTCAAAACCAAAAATTAAAGTCGTAACGAAGCTCCGGATTAGATAACCGTGCTTAGCTGATTATCTGTCACAAGTGGCCACATTTAAATCGGACAAAAGCTGTAATCGGACAAAATCTTAAGAGATTCGCAAGTGGATATTTCTAATACAGAGTACATATTAGAAAGTCAAGAAATATTTATTTACGAGACAAAGGGCTTTTGCAAGACCTATATAAACAAAATAGGAACCCGTATGAGGTGTTTTATGTAATTTCGTGAATTACTTTTCTTTCATTTGCCGAAAATAAAATATTTCAAAACTACATAAAAACTCACAGTCTCCTAGCTTTTTTACTAGTACGTAGGTTGTTTCCATATTTCTCAGGTAACGATACTTGTTTCAAGAATCGGATAAAATGTATAATTACTAACTTTCTATCCATGATGAAAAGTCGTATCTTTTCCTTATGAAAACAAACGTGCTACAACGCCAAGAAAGGAAAACGTGTCACAAGTGTTAGACGGATTATTTGCACAATTAACACCAATCAAACTATAAGAAGTAACATTACAGACATTTATTTACGACACGTTTGCAATGCTTTACTAAAAGGTCTCAAGTAAAGAAAAACCGGACCGATTAAATATTGTCGATTCTGGCCAAGAATAGAAGAAAAACACTTGGAATAGCGGAACAATTTGAAATTGGCGTGTGCAATATAAGAGGATTCTCGCACAAAGAGGTTGAAATTAATACAATGTATTTAACACATTAATTATTAATTTCAATGAAGATAATACTTACTCAGATAACGTCGTCAAATTTACACAGAATAAGGGACCAGAATTAAACAACCATATTAAATGGTGAAGCAATTTTGTCTGTCGTCTGTGATGGGGAGAGGGGGGTAGGAAGTAAATAAATCCATGAATATGCTACATTTTACATCTGTCTGTTCATTATCGCAAGTCTTTGAAGGATTTTTGAGTAATTTTCTTATTTCTAAATCTTCTAAAATATTTAATTAAATTCTTCACTCTGAATATGTAGAAATTGAAAATTTTTGATTTGGCCAAAAGAGTGATTATATTCAATAAGGTGTGAGGCAAATGTTGAATTTCCTTGGTTTTGTTTCCAAGTTTTAATGTGTTCATTGACTCTCAATAAATTTTCTTTCTGTCTGGTCTACATATGGCATAATAATTTTTTGAACATTAAAAAAGACCCCACCCCTTCACACAATCAAATAGTTAAAATCACTCTTTTATCTAATAAATAATTTTAAACGCAAATTCCTCCTTGTTATGAAGCCACAATGTCCAAGATTGTATGAATTGATAAAGTTTCATAAAGAAGACCTACCTATCAGACAAGTTGTGAGTTTTATTAATTCTAGCATTTATCCCCTATCCAAATTCATTATCCCCTAAGTGGACTAATTTCAATCAAAAATTCAAACTTACAAATTCTCTTGATTTTATTGACAAAATCAAAGATATTCATGTCCCTTTGAACTCTAAAACAGTTTTTTTATGTAAATAATGTATTTACAAACATTCCTCCTCTTGAAGTACAAGATTTAAACATTAAATTAATTATGAATTCTAACATAGAATACAATAAAAAATCAGAACTAATCGAGCTTCTTAATGTCTGCATTGAACATAACTTTTTTAAATACAATGACAAATTTTACAAACAAACGGAAGGTCTTGCGATGAGTTAAAATCTGTCTCCCATTTTTGCTGAGCTGTTTATGGATAATTTCGAATCTGTTCTATTTAATAATACCAACCCCCTTATAAAGAATATCCTAGATTATTACAGATATGTGGATGATATCATTTGTTTATGGATCTTAATGCAATTACATCAATTTCATGAATTTCTGAATTCTTTACAACCAAAAATTCAATTTAAAAGTAGAAGTAGAACAAACCATTAATTTTTTGGACTTTACCATATCTACAAAAAACAATAAACATGAATTAAAAATTTGAGAAAACTCACACAAACTGACTTGGTCATCCCTTCAGATTCCAATCATACCTTGAAACACAAACTTTCCACCTTTCACTCTTTGATTCATAGACTGTTCATTGTCTCAATGGCAAGAAATGAATTTCAGAAAGAAATCACCATTATAAAAACTATAGGCAGTAAAAATTGATACAATCCAAAATTAATAGACAAACTTGTTTCACCTAAAGAAAAGAATATATTATTAAAAAAGATTTTCCTTTGAGTTTTTCTGATGAAAACAAAAAAATGCTTCATTTGGAGCCCCTATATTTGTAATGTATCACAACATTTAGGCCAACTACTCCAAAAATTAGATAAAAACAATAAAAAATTATCGACATCACTCTCCAGAATCAAAGCCCCAATAAAAATCAAGAAAAAAATGGATTGTATAATTTTGAATTGTAATCATTGCAACGCAGCAGCTTATGTAGGCCAGAGAGGAAGAAAATGTATTCATCGAGTTAATGAACACATTAATATTTCTAAAGCTTGGAAACAAAACCAAGGATATTCAAAATTTACCTCACATCTTATTGAATATAACCACTCTTTTAACCTTCAAAACATTTTAAATTCTACATATTCAGAATAAAGAATCTAAATTATTTATTTTAGAAAATTTAGAAATAACAAAATTACTCAAAACTTCTCCAAAGACTTACCTTAATTAACAAACATATGTAAAATGTAGCAAACTCATGAATTTATTTACTTCCTGCCACCCCCACCCCCCATTTCAGACTAACTACAGACAAAACGGCTTCACCATTTAATATGAAAAATAAGCTCATAAAACCATTTTAAGCATATTTTTTTCTAATACATTACTTGGATATTCTGAATGGTTCAGCCACAGTAAGCACTCAACAGTGAGTTTGAAAAAATGCTTTCTAGGCACAAATTTGCAGAAGCATAGAAACACTCCAGAAACATGTAAATTGTTTATAATTTACAAACGAAATTAATTTTATTTGTTCAGAAATAAAAATTAACCCAGAAATAAAAAAGCTCCCAATTTACACAATTCGACTGCTTTTTTATTTCTCGGTTAATTTTACTTTCAGAACAAATACATTAATTTCATGGCAATGGAACACGCCTGACATTCTATAAAGTAATGGATACTCCCACACTCCTTTACTAATCTGAGAACTGGCCTTTAACAACAACAAAAAAGCCGAATTGAGACTGCTGAAATGAAATTTCTCACACATGTGGCAGGATTCACCTTCCAAGATCGAAAACGAAAAGATGATATCCTAGTCTGAGCTCTCTAGATCTCAACCAGCCCGACTCGGCACAGTCTGGTCAAAACTTTGGTGTCACAGAGTATTGAAGGGCACGATTATCTGGGCTGCCTACCGTTGCTTCCGAATGAATTCAGTTCTCACGTTTTCGCCGTTCCTTACCATGGAAAGATATGGGTGTTATTCCGGCGCAACGATTTTTGCTCGTTCTGCGCAGCATCAATTTGCGTCATGAACCATTTGACCACAGTACGGGGAATTCGTTTGAATAGTCACACCAGACGCTGGCCGCCGTGTTGCATGGAGATCGAGAAGTGTCGAAACTTTTTGAAAGTGGTATAAAGTGACAATTTTCCACGGTAACCAACCAAAAACTAAAACGATGAAAGTGTAAAAGATGCAATATTTACAAGAAATGCTTCATATGTCTGTTTCAATGACGTGTAACATGGTAATAATTTTGGTATCTGTCTGCATTTGAAACTCCCGCTAATATTGTGACCCAAACTGGTGCCGGAAGCTCATTGGCTGAAGTTGGATACGACGCGTAAGACCCCCTCCCTCTCGTTCCTTACTGTGCCGTGTGTTTTTATCTATTTTATATCTCATAAAGAAACTAGAAGTATAGTGGAAAAATAACGAGATAGTGGAAACTGCAGTGCATGACATCGCAATATATACAATTGAGAATCTAAGCGATGATTCCAATTATTCAGAAGGATATGACAGTTAAGAAAATATGTATACTAATAACAAATCGCATTAATAAGTAATATTATCATTCACTAATTATTTTCCCTTGTGGTTGCTATTAATCGATTATTCGCAGTAATCGCCTATAATGTCCTGTTACATTGAAAGCGAAATAGGCGCGAATAGTATTAATGTTACAGTTGGCAACATGCGTCTGATGTGACGTAGGCAGTAGCCTCGTCTCCCCGCACTCTGCGCGTGTCGCGGCCGCTTCGCTCCCCGCAACCTGCGTGTACAAGTCGCGCGACTAGTACGTCAGAAAATAAATGTCACTAGTATCCTCGTCAAAATCGAAAGATACTGCGTAAATTGGTTGGAGCATCTTGGAAGAATGGAGGATTGCCGCATTCCAAAACATCTTCCCAACTACAGACCGCAAGTAAGAAGGAATGTTGGTCGCCCAAGGAGTCTGGCGGACGATGGGTACAAAACTTGGGGAGGCCCACACAAATTGAGGCACGGAATCGTATTGTGAAATTGAAAGTCCATGACCTTTGGTTTACTGGTAAACAATTATTGATGACATTCCAAATAAAATAATTAGATTTAATATTTCTCTTTTAGGATCATTCCTCCGCAAAAAACTGATACCAATAAAGATGTTATTGTGTCCACTGAAATACTGTGTCTGCCACACAATGGATCCATCGCAACCACAGAGCACCTCTGTCTATGACTGCAAAACGCCTTCGCGGGAGGAGGCTGGACGCGCGAGACCAGAGAGTATACTACGGTCGCACTTTTCTTGATCCTCGAGCTCCCTAGTCCTCGCTCAGCCCAGCATAGCACGGCCCGGTAGAAAATATGAGCTCCACTCGGAACGTCACGGCTCAGTTTGCAGCGCTGCCCACCTCTTTCCTTTCCAATGCGGACTTCCTAGTTTTCGGGCTCTCTTTCTATCGACTTATGCGTACCATGTTCCTTCTTGTTACTCAAATATTTCTGTAACTATTAATTATTTCTTCAGAATTAAAAAAATCTTCCGTTGTTTCACATAGCTATCTAGTCCAAGGCAAGTTATTACGCCGAGTTTTCTGTCAATACAGTTGACAGCCCTGCACTGCCGTGACGTAGACAGAATCCGCCTCTCCCCGCACCCCGTGCTGTGAAGTATCGAGAAAAAGTGCGTGGTTAGTAGGTGCGAGACCCTCTGTGCCAAAGTTAGACAAAGCTCTTTTGTTATTGGTTGAGGGACGTTGTCATGGCAACGGGGGAGGCGCGTCAGCGTGGGCCGTCGGTATCCTGCAGGCAGAAGGAGTGCTAGTACTTGATGGCGCTACCTATGTGTAACGCATAGAACTGCTTGGTTTCACCTTCAATTGCAATTTTATGTTTGCAACAAGAGAAACGACTTATTTTAAATGTTTACTCACCAGCCGTAAACATTAATGTCACTTTTAGACAAAGTTAATTCTAACAATTTTTAAGTTCAAAAATATATATATCTTTTAGTGTTGTTCATCAAATTTGTGGGGTGGCTAGGCCTCCCTTGCCTTCTCTGAAAATCCGCCACTGGCTGGAGTGATCAATTATTTTAAGTCCAGCATTAAAATACTAGAGACCGGAATCAACTGCTGGTTTAACCCCCGGAGTTGATGATGAATTTTGAAATGATCGCCAATAATGGCCGAAACTGAGTAGTGCAAAAACATTGGTAGTGTTCCCGAGATATATCTGATCTCGACGACTGTTAAAAGCATGAATGAGAGAGAGACACACACACGCACGCACACACGCGCACGCACGCACACACGCGCGCGCGCGCGCGCACACACACACACACACACACACACACACACACACACACACACACACACACACACACACACACACACACACACACACACACACACACACACGAGACCTTGCGCATGCGCAATAGAGGCATCACCGCATACTATCGCTGTTCAGAAAACATCGGAGCCTAATGCAAGCTAGGGATTGTAATCGCCGACACTTTTTGGGAATTATGTTAAAGATTTGTTACTTTCGTTTTCTTGTGCGTTTTCCTACACGAAATGTAAATGTATTGTTTTCTGCTAAAGCTGTCTGTCAAAAAGCAACGAAATCGACGTTTTTGAGGCGGCATTCGGTGCGGTTTCTCTCCTCTGTGACGTCAGCGATGTGCACACAGTTCTCGCGCGACGTTTAAATTGAACAACTCCGTAACTCCGTGAGATTGTCATTAATGTTTAGTGGCCATTTAAACTCCCGTTTAGAATATTATTCGTCGTTTAGATAATAAATATATTTTTAAAGTTTCTGGTAAAATGAAATTACTACATCAAATATTTCCTAAAGAGCTGTATTATTTATGCTTTTATTAATTAAATTAACTACAGCATTCTCGGAGAGAAAAAATTAAATAGAGATTTGCAAGTGAAAAGATTTTTTCGTAATATTTTGTGTCAGGGTATATGACGTTACACTCAAAATGATAATAAGTGTAATTGACTTCAAAATAAATCATTTGAACATTTTCAATTTTTTTCGCCTTACTAAGTTCTTATTAAACAGAAAGTACCATAATGCTACGGCACAAATAGGGGTTTTTAGGGTTTTAGGGTCTTGGTGTGGAAAAGTGGAGACATTTTGTTTCTTATGTAGTAAATTACTTCCTAATTGGCGTCGTGTTGTCCGAGTCAATACGTCACTCAGTCCGTCCGCCGCTTGTGGTCAACGCTAGCGCCTCACCTCTGTGACGATTTTCTCAAAAACTGACATTCCCTAATCGATCTGGACGAACTCCATGCCCTGCGAGTTTAACAGATATTTAGATTATTGAGAGTACTTTACATTATACCGCTTTGCTAAATTTTCGCAAAAATAGCTTCATTTTTTTATTAAACATTGTCGTTTGTTAGCGCAAAGAACGCAAAAATATAGTGTAGGTCAGATTTTAGTTGAAATCATTAAAGATTCCAAAATTGCAAAATCGGAAAAAATGTTGGTATGAGTGCCGTTTTCAGGTAAATTTGTAATTTCGAATATTGCAAATATTTAACATTGCAAAAGTTGAGTATTGATGCTACAGAATTTGTCTAAAATGAAATCTGTCCTAAAACATTAGATATTTAAATCAGGACATGTACAATTTTTGGAAAAAACAATTAAATTTCGGGTAATTTTTGCTTGAAGTTAATACACTTTATAAGAAATTTCTAAATAATGGCTCAAAATTTTTCATTACTTGTTTTCAGGGACAGAGAAAATGACCAATACAAAGGGCTGGATACCCTTTCGTTGAACTCTTTGAATTTTTGATAATTGAAATAGAAATACAGTTAGAAAATGTGTGCTGTGCCAGCAATACTAGTTTTTAAACATCGAGAAAGTTGCGTTCACCAGTACAGCTAATGGTGTTGGGCGCCAGGCCTGTTAACACTACGGCCCTAAGTTTGAATCTTATTACCAAGAAAAAATGCTGTCTGGAAACACTTCCAGGTTATTTTATTATAATATTATGTGACAGTTGCAAATAATGGGAGAAAGCATATGCTGTTTATCACTACTATTCTTGAGCAATCCAAAATGAATGGTTTCTGTTCAGTGCGTGTAATTTTTTAGAGAGCATAATTATCTGCTAATAAGAAAAGGGGTTGCTATTAAAATGTGAATTCCACAAAAAACTGATTTTATTATTCCCCTAATAATTTCAAATACGGTTACTTATACACTAAATGATTGATTTAATCTGGATGAAGTAACATCAGCAAAAATAAATATTTTATCTTTGTACTGAAAACAATAACTCTACAAACAAAATAGCCAGTTAATTGAAATTCTCATCAAAGAAAAGCATCACAACATTGAACCGCAAAAAAATGCAAAAGCCTCCTTACAGAGCATCCTGTGGCACATTGAAACTATAATTGCATCGAAGGATGGCATTACTAAATACAAAAATTAATATTACCTAAATATCTTATTGCTTTTATGATTTCAATAATACACTCTTATGAATAAAAAGTACCTGTAAAAAATATTCGAGAAACAATGATTTATTTGAAAAATTCAGTTAAACTATAAAACACAAAAATTCCAGTACTGTCGTTAATAATGTTAGCACTGGAGTGTATAAGGACATTTGACATAACGGCAAAAAACTTTTCTCAATTTGTTTTTCAAGGATAGAGCAAAGGAGACTTAACAAGGGAAGAATACTTTTGTATTGAAATCTATTCATTTTCAAAAATTACAAACATTAGAAATAAATTACAAACGTTAGAAAATATATGCTGTTGCAGCACCACTAGATTTTAAACACCGAGAAAGTTGAGCTTAGTAGTATGATTTGTGTAGGTGTAACGTGCTTGGCTTGTTAACTTTAAGATCCTAAGTATGAATCTCATAACGGAGAAAACAATTGCTAATTGGAAACACTTCCAGTTTCATATATTATAATATTATGTGACTGCAAAAAACAGGTGCTGTTTTAGCACCACTAATCCAAAATGAATGCCTTCTGTACATTGTGTGTAGTATGTTAGAGAACATAATTATCTGCTAATAAGAAAAGGGGTTGTTATTAAAATGTGAATTTCAATTAAAAACTGAATTTATCATTCCTCTTTTAATTTCAATTATATTTTCCTATACACTGAGTGATTGATTTAATCTGGATGAAGTAACATCAGCAAAATAAATATTTTATCTTTGTACAGAAAACTTTTCATATCACTAAAAAATCTATATCTAATAAATAATATTATGCATGAAATGCCCACCAAAATAGCTCAATTGATTGAAATAGTGATCTTAACCAAGGGTTGCTGCTTTGAGTTTAGTGTACAATAATTGTGATATTATCGTATGAGTTTGACATGGAAGGCTAAGACAATCTACTATTTTCCTTTGTATATAACATGGTCAGGTACATAAAAAATATCTTAGTTTGCAAACATTTTGGAAAATAAGTACGTACTTATTTTCCAAAATTATAAATTATTTTCTGAAGTAATAAACATTTCGGACAAAAGTAGAACAACACAGTTTACAACCAAAATATAACCATAAAATGAAACAATAAGCTCTGCAATAAATTAAAACAAACGATTTATTATTTATACTTAACATTACAAATATTTATATATTGAAATTAGTTGAAATTAATAAATTAATTTCCAAATACTTTACTAAATTTATCCCAATTCAATTCATATAAAATATAAGTGATGTTTTTTAGTGAGATATTCTCTCCCATTAATACTTTACATATTGAATACAACTGATTATTGAAATTTTCATGAGCCATTACATTTAACAGGACTTTTGAGAATCATACTAGTAGCCCATCATTATCCAAAATAAACATAAATTTGAAAGAAAAACTACACGAAATAAGTAATTTTCATAATAAAATTGATATAACCGGAAAAAAAACAACTTAAAAAATGCTATCTTTTAATTTTCAAAGTTGTACTGTGGACAATATAAGTCAAAAGTACAAAAAATGCATCTAAATTGATATTTCAAACAGAAACACATGTAATCTGAGTACAATCAATAAAATAAAACACAATGAAAAAGAATATAATGACTATGTGGTTATTTTTATTCATCTACCCAGCAGATTTCTACTATCACAATAAAACAATATAATTTCCAAGTATACCTGAACCCTAATTATTAACAGCTATGAAAACAGAATCTGTACACAGGTTGTGTACAGATACACATATTGTGTATGTGTGTGTGTGTGTGTGTGTGGGGGGGAGAATAAGTTTGACAACTCACAAAATTAGCTATTTAAGGAACATAACTTTATATCCTCTCAGGATAAATTACATGGTACAATTCTGTTTAGCACTATACATTTAATAAACAGTCACATACCAAAGTAATGATCTTCTTTACAAATATTTGAAGCATTACAATGTGAAAGTTATAAATTTTCGAGAAGCATAAGTTAAGATGATAAATAGGCTACCAAATGACAGTTAAATTATAATTGCACAAAAAGTAATTTTCATATCATATTATAAAGTAAATTATAATTAATCCATATTATATTATAAGTTATACATTAATTATTATCAAATTGTAATATTGAGTTATGTATAAGTCATATTATATTATAATGTAAGTATACTTTTTATAATTGTTGTCTGTAAAACCAATGCAAGAATCATGTTCTTTCATCTGCTTTTTCTCAACCTACAAAGCATATAATCAATTTTGATGAAACACATTTTGAACAAAACCACTTTAAAAAATTATATTTCTAAAAAATGGAACTTGTAACAAGAAAACTTGACAAATGAAGTATGCCATATAGTGTTAATAAAAATTATTACTTAGGAATTGTTTGCTAACCAAGCGGGAGTAATAATATTTGTATCAATGATACAAATATTATATCAAAATATTTTTTGATTGTTATTATAATATAAATTGTTGTATGGTAAGACTGTTTACTTTCTAATTAACATTTGTCTACATTTATTGGTTTCATTTTTGATTGCTGTAAATATTAATACTAAATAAGACCTTGGTATGGTATCTTTCTCTCTTCTACATATATGCGAGTTTATGTTTCATTAAGTACTATCTTGCAATTTATTCACAGTGGAAATACAGTAATCATGTTCCTTTCGTTTTTAATTTGTGTGTTGTCAAATGCATTAGGTATTTCAAAGATATTTCAACTTCTGTATATGTGCATGGATGCTAATCATTACTGTAGTGCATTTGAGCATTTACTTACTGAAGGCATGCAAAGCGTATAAAATTTGTTGCATACGAAAAGGGGTAGCGTATGAAACAGCTGGACGTTCGCAACCTTTTAGAATAATACACATTTCTATTGAATAGAATGAAAGTAATCATGGCGCCTCTCTTTCTTGGTAAGCAAATCCTCGACGCACTGCATTATTACACACCCAACAACTTGTTACGTTTGTGTAGATTTTCTCTTAGCGTCCAATACAATATTCTATTGTGAGATATCACTTTAATGCTAAGGATATATTCAGTTACCCCCATTCCTCCTCCTGAAAAAGAACTTTTTAACTTTGATCTTAGGTCCTGCAATCAAATGGCCATTCCTATACATCTCGAACCATGAAGAACGATTTCGTGAATAATTCTTATTAATAGTGCCAGATGCATCATGATAGATAAAATAGATGATTAGAAATCAAACGTTGTCTGCTTTGCTTACCTCTGGGGTATTTAAGTTCATCTCGGACATAATGTTGTAAATTAATCTCGAAAAATTGATAGCAGGTAGCAAATTAGTGATCAGTAGATCGATTGGCACTAGAATGCAGTCGCATTGTTCTGGTACAAATCAACGCCCTCTAGAGAATAATTTTTGCAGAGGAATGCCAGAGGGCGCTGTACAAATAAAGAAAAATATCAACATATTTCAATAGATACCATTTAGTCTTATTTAGGCATTGATAATTATTTTTTGATATTTACTCAGTATCGGTAAAAAATCTCCGGTATCGATTAAAACGGTATCAAAACGAAAAGTCTGAGAGTAGTCCACGGTAGGTTTCCACCATGAAGCAGTCCAAGAAATGTGATTGGTTCTCAAACTACATTGCACGTTGCCATATCTCACAAAATGGTGTGGACCACGTTTCAAAGCATACTGGTTACACACCTGGTAATGTTTATATTGTTCTTAGCTCGTGAGTATGTTACGATTTGTGGTGATTTTCGCAATGTGCACGTTCAAGTATTCTATGAATATTAATTACGATTAAGACGAACTACTTATTAATTAAGATAAAAAAACGTATATAATTTTGTTTAATAGTTTAAGTTCGGGAACAAGTTAAGTGATGGGTCGTTCGTGTTATGACCCGAGGAGTAAATCAAACTGAAAAAATATCACATACTACTACCTTTAAATTTCCAAAACATAAAGATTTGAGAGAAAAATACCATACTAGTACGGTACCCGGCGCGGGGTGCCCGAGGGGGACCGGCGAGGGGTTCCCAAATTAAGATGTGATGCGTATGCATCAGTATTCCCCAATCAATCCTCGTATAACATACTGCAAGATCCTAAAGAGAGGAAAACTCCTGAAAAAGGTATGCAATAGCTCCATGAAAGGGATGAAGCTATTTTCAGTTCTTGATGTGAACGAGACAAAATAATAGCTTTTCCAAACGTTCTAAAGTGAAATACAAAGTAGAATGTCAATTCATTTATAATTTCAGTGAAGGATGAATAAATTGCATGTATTAAGATGCAATATGATTAACTTTATGATATTCCCTCAGTTTAGGGTTGCCATCTTGTCGATGCCCGTGACCTGAAGATTTTAAACGGGGGTGGTACAAAAATTAAGTCATAATGAATATTTTATTTTTAAGTATACTGTTAATTATATTTTCTGTGAATTAATACATTTTTGTATTATTTTATATAATATTAATAAATCATTGTAAGGTAGCAACGATCCGTATCTTCTATAGTGCTGCCCAGCTAAAAAGGACAGCTAACGAGACAACTTTTGAAAAATATCACTGTCGGATGAAAACTTTTTCGTATTTGATTTGGGGTAGTTTTGTTTCATTTTGTGCTGGTAAAACCCTTCACAATTACACTGTATACAGAGTGCCCAGGGAAGAAACAATGAAACTTCGACGAAACTTTGTCTTAAGACAATTTTAAGCATGTTTTGTATAATAAAGTCGTTCGATATTTCGAATGGCTACGCCGCAGTAAGTACTCAAAAGTTAGTTTAAAAAGTACTTCTATGCAAAAATTTACATTTCAGAAACACACAAACCTTCTAGAAACATGTAAATTATTTATTATTTACAAAAGAAATGAATATATTTGTTCACAAAGAAGAAATAACACAGAAATTTTAAAAAAATTGTGAAAATTATGTGCTTTTTTATGTTAACAAAAAACCACTCCAATTTTACATTCCAAATATGCTGAAGAGTTGAATACAAACTTCCAGAATATTTAACAAATTTGTTTTTATACTGTTACTTGTATGTTTTAATCAATTTCATTCAATTCAATCATTTAATCAAATGTCAATTAGTGTTGATTAGGAAGAGAAGTTGAGGATTTAGAAGTTTAAAAAATGCATTCGTTGAAATATGATTCCCTCTGAAACATTTTGTCTTTAAGAATTTTTTATTATTATTAAAAAATAGTTGCCTTAAACTGTTCAACTTCTTTTTAGTGTTGACAATGTTGATATTGATTTTCGATTATTAACATGCCATTGTATAATAAATACATAAAATTTCATGAGTTTCAATTTTTCTATATTAAATTCAAGACTTTAAGAAAACAGAGCCACTCACTTACTTTACGTCGGTTATATATTCATATCTACAATTTCATTGACAACTATTGCACTGAAATAGGAGTGATAACTCCATTCCATGTGCTCATGTCGCCTGAAGCACCGGCCACAAACGTGGAGTAAGCATCACCCTCGAAGTTGGCCCGAAAAAAACTTAAAATTTCCAATTTTCATTTGCATACGTTTGTCCACTGTTTGACCACGTTTGCCCGCCCTTCAGAAAATTTTTACCAGCCTCCGTTCAAAAATTTGAGCAAAAATAATTTTTTCGGGCCAACTTCACACTTTTACGAAATTACAAGATTTTGTCTAAAATATTAAAAATACCAAAATTTGAGGTGCGCTTTTGTTTGTCCATCGTTTTACCACCTTTAATAACGAACTAGATTATTTTTACCACGTTTCCTCTAGCAGATATCGGCGAAAAACGTATTTCACGGCACCGAGAAAGTTGGTCCGAATCAAATTCAAAAATGCAATTTTTTTGGTGGATTCGTTTGTCCATTGTTTGCCCCCATTTG
Source organism: Teleogryllus occipitalis (assembly GCA_011170035.1). Classification (NCBI taxonomy): domain Eukaryota; kingdom Metazoa; phylum Arthropoda; class Insecta; order Orthoptera; family Gryllidae; genus Teleogryllus; species Teleogryllus occipitalis. Next base: position 117,427 of record BLKR01002988.1, on the reverse strand, counting down.
CCCATCCTTTAGAAACTTTTTACCAGGCCCGGTTCACAAATTATTGACAAAAAAACATTTTTCCCGACATTTCTCCAAATCGGCAAAATAGCAACAAAGAAAGAAAAATTTTGAAACTTTTCATTTGCATTCGATACGTTGCCTCCTAATGACCCCTTATCTACATCCACACGAGCTTTATCAACAACGGATTAACCAAAACATTTTTTAAAAAACCGTGAAGATGTCCCGAAAATAATTGGAAAATTGAGAAATTGGAACATTTTTTTCGTGGATTCGTTTGTCCATCGTTTGACCTCGTTTGCTCAGGCTTTAAAAAGTTTTTACCAGGTCCGGTTCGAAAGTTACAGACAAAAAAACCTTTTTCCCGCCATTTTATCAATTCAAATAAAGACCAACAAACACACGGAAATTTCGATATTTTACTGTTCCCTTCATTTGATCATCTTTGGAAAACGAATATCTATCACTTAGAAAAGGTATATTACGTTTAGTTAAAAGAATTACAGGAAAACAAGACAAGTTTTCCGCCACTTTTTGTAAATTCGACAAAAAAGACAAAACTACACTGAAGTTGTGAAAATTATCATTTACATTCTTTTGTCCATTGTTTGACCATATTTGCCCACGCCTGACAAAATTTTTACCAGCCTTCTTTCACAAATTAGAGCCAAAAAATTATTCGAAATTTCAAACTTTTGCCTAAAATATTCAAAATACTAAAATTTGAAGTGCGCTTTCGTTTGTCCATCGTTTGATCACCTTTAATCACGAATTAGATTATTTTTACCACATTTCCGCTAGCAGACATCGGCGAAAAACGTATTTTACCAGAAACTGTGAACTTGGCCCGAATCAAACTCAAAAATGCAATTTTTTACACGAATAATTATGAGGATCAGCTGCTCGATTTATCACTTTGTAAGACAATGTAGTTGAGTCTTGGATTATGAATTATGAGATGGTAGGATGATGACAATGATGAAATATAAAAAAACTTCTCTAACTACGAGTATTTACCCTAAGCCTTTCAAAAACTAACTTTTTATAACTAATTGTAGTTTATTTAGGTAACATTTTTACACTGAAATATATTATTTATTTTGAAGATGCTATTGCAATTCAATATTTTTTTTTTTATTTCGTCTACTTTAAACTAAAGGATAATGTTAGAAACACCGATTTATTTCGTCAGTGAAATATCGAAAAAACAATGTACTACTTTGTGAAAATAAACATTGTTTGTTGTGATATAGTGGTAAAATATTCGGGGTCACGTGATTTCCTTCCTCAAACCAGGGCCCATTTTTTGTTGCGTTGGGAAAGAGGTGGAGGCTGGCGAGATAATCTACTCAGTTGTCAGACGTCAGATGTGAGCAATTGCAGCATGTGTGGTAGTAATGAGCAAGGTCCATAACGTTAGCATAACAAAGTTTTCAAAATAAAATTGAAATTATTCTCAAAATTTTTCGCCCTTTTATGCTAATTTGTTACCCCCAAAAAATTGTTGCTCTACATCTGATCCCACTCTACTGATTTCGCTGACTTGATGTCAAGTTAGCTCGACAATTATAAGAAAACAAAGGTACTGCAGAGTGAAGTAAAAAATGGGAAACTGTCGCTTTATACTTTCTCGTACACGTACGATACTGAATAATATATGTTGTATGGAGAAAATTATGTAATGCTACTTGAAAAAACAGCGGATTTTCGGCGAAAAAAAATTCACGCCGGGCTCTGGTGGTGAAAAAGTGCATAAAACCTGTTGCTAAATTAAGAGAAAAAAATCCTCTAACACGTGGCCACAATTCCTGTTTTGTGGGTCCTTGACGCCGAAAAAACAATTGGAAGCAAAACGTCTGTCCGTCTGTGAACACTCCTAGCGCCTAAACCTTTCGTACGATCTTCTCCAAGTTGAAGAATCCCCTATCTATCTGGCTCTAGTTGAAACTTTGAAATTTGGGGGTACTTTACATTAGGACCCCGCGGACATTTTCAAATTTGTAATTTTTCAAAAAAAGAATACAACGAAATGAACTTTACGTCACATTAAAGAATGCAATTAGCACTATTCATTGGAAAAATTTGAAGAAAAAATTTGTAGCCATTTTTGAGAAAATGCCGTTTGAGCGTTTCTAAAAATGCGCAATTTTCAGCTCATTTTAACAGAAAAATGTTGAGTTTTCGAGAAACTTAATATGACATTCTTTAAAGCGAACAAGATAAAAATTTAAAGAAAACATTTGGAGCTGTTTTCGAGAAAATTTTTAAAATGTCCGGTGGCTTCATGTAAAGTACCCCCAAATTTTAAAGAATATTTATCAAATTTCAAAGCTTCCACTAGAGCCAGATGGACCGGGATTTCTTCAATTTGGGAAAGATCGTACGTCTCTAGTAATGTTCACAGACACACGGACAGATAGACGGACGGATGGACGTTTTAAAAAGAAACTTTTTCGATTTCAGGGGACCCCAAACGTGTATTTCCGTTGAAATATCGAAATCGATTTGACGCAGCATTACATAACTTTGTCCATACCACGTATGGACAAAGTATACGTATTATATACGAGTATACGTATGTATACGTATTACTCCGTATATACGTATGTATACGAGAAAGTAACTTGAGGTGCTTCAGAATGGCAGACTTTTTCGTAATTTTTTCTAATTTCCTTGGTGTGGAGTGGCTTTAAGGTCTTGCTCCATTCTTTGGCCAGCTGCCATTTATCGCCACCGAAAGTACATTTTCTTAATTTAGCAACTAGATTTATTATCCACTTTTTCGTTGTCAGGTCCCGGCAATGAATTTTTTGTGCCGAAAATTGGCGGTTTTTTCGGGCAGCATTACATAACTAATATTACGTATATTACTCCGTATATACGTACGTATACGAGAAAGTAAAAACTACTAAATTGAAAATTCACACATTTTTGATGAAGAGTTCGGAGTGCACGATGTTGCATCCAACGCAGCTGAGTCAAGACGTTTAAAAAAAAATATTTATATCAGTTTATAAATTATTTTATTTTGGTGAAAAGGTAATGCGTAATTAGTGGATTATTAGAGATTTTTGTTGTTTTTTTTTAACTTGTGGAGTTTCTAATATATTTCAATCTGGCACTCCGACTTTCTTAACGGAGACGCTTGTGCTTAGCAAAATACCACAAGGGAATGTAAAATATATTAAGAGCTCCGAGGAAATTCCAAAAGATGATGAGAACGGATACACTTTCCCTTGGAGCCCGCCCTCTCCACAGCGTCCTCTGGCTACAGATTCTTCTCACTTCTGAATTGTATTTCCGAAGCCTTCCCATGCTCCCGAGTTAATCTCTTAGCGGGTCTTGGGGAGTTCTGGTTCTGTGGGTGTCACTAAAACTTTGTGAATGAAATGGTGCGCGCAGAAAAGTCCGTGAAGGTAGCATGGCAATGTTTTCAAAAAATATTGAAATTAGACCCAAAATTTGTCGCTTTCTTGTTGCTAATTTTTTACGCAAAAATAAAATTTGTGGCTCTTCATTTGACCCCGCTATTAAAGATTCGGCTAACTTGATATCAAGTTAACATCACGAACTCAAGAAAAAAAGAAATTACAGAGATAAATAAAACATAGTTATATGGGAATTTGCCTCTTTTTTGTTGCTCAAGAATGCACAAAAAATTTTTTTTGCTCTTGAAGTAATACCGGAAATGCGAAATTTCGGCAAAGTCGTATCGGGAAAACCGACGATTACAAGGAAACCATCAGTATCAGAGATAAATAAAAAATCGCCACACAGGAAATTGTCACTTATTTGTTGCTATATAGTCCCCATACCCAGTTGTTACTTTTTGGTTGTTTCATAGGACCCTAAAAATATTTTTTGTCGTATAAACTCCCAGGAAATTCTAAGACATGAGGACGGTGAGCCCGCCCTCTCCCTGCAGCGTCTTTGCTGCTGAGGCATTCTTTTAGTCGGGTTTTTCGAAGCCTCCCATCCGCCCGCGAGTTACTTCTGGGGTTTGAGGGATTTGGCCTAGGGTAGGTTTCACTAAAGCTTTGTGAATGAAATGATGCCGGCCGCAGATGTTAAGTTCACGTTTAATAACCTCAATACATCCGCATGGAAAGGTTGATACTTCAAAATTGAATCTGTTATTTTTAAACCCTCGCAAGTCAGGATTTATAAAGTTGTGGGAAAACAAGAAAAACAATGAAAATATTTAAGTACATAGAGAACAATTTTTAATTTCAGAAGCATAAATCTTGATTGAGAATGCCAGGGAGACACGTAATGTACTTATTCTATCAATAGTACAATAGTCGCTGAAATTATTAAAAATTTTATGGCTTACGGGATTTCAGAAACTAATCAGGATTTTTTATCTAAACATGTAAATAAATACACATTGCACATTGAGTCTGTAATTTGACACATTTATTTTACAATTATATGAAATGACAATGTGCATCTATATCGAACTTGATTCATATGACAGAAACAATTGCCGGAAGTATGTGTTTCTATGATATTCCGTGTTGAACATCTTTTTTAACCAATCTTTCAGTGATATCCCAATCTGTATACATACATACGTACGTACGTACATACATACATACGTAGTACATACTCCCCAATTTACTCCGCGTACCTGCTGAACACGCACTTTTTCGTACAGAGTAGAGAGCGATTCAAGACGCCGTGAGCGAGAGTAACTCTGTGAACCATTGCCGACCAACGGGAACTTTTGGTTATTTCATTTCATTTCAGTTTTGGAGTTCTTTGCGTCGTCTAGGTCTTAGTTTTGTGTGGTGATTTGAGATTGTGAATTGTGTTTTTGTATCTTTATTTTTTAATATTTCTTAGTCTAGGTTTTCGAATGTATATTATTACGAACTAGTATGAAAATGTCTAGTTTTTCAAATGTTGTTAACCTCGCGCTTTAAAAAAATTGTTTGTTTTATTTTTTTCAACATTAGTTATAGCTAAATCGTTGGGAAGGGATTCTGGAACTCAAGGAAACGTACGCAGATGATCTTCTCCCCCATACGTCATGTACAGTTTATTACTGTTTTCGACTAAATAAATAAAAAGTACTTTTAGTTATTGTTCTTATTTTTTCCTTTTCTTAACATATATTTACTATATTTATTTCTTATCCACATCGGTGAAAAATAAATTTACAAAGTCCTCCACAGTTCATAATGTACCCGATGAGTTAATAATTTACTTCACAAATAAAATACGTACTTGCACAATTTAATTAATTTTAATAGACATATCCTCTTTTGATATGTATTCTGGACTGATTGCCTATATATAGACACCTACAACTCAGAAATAATAGTTTATGAAATGATTCTACTACTTTAATATATTTTTTATATTTATTTATTTTTTACTATGCAAATTATTCGTTTCTAAATCAGCTTCAATTCTTCAAAATAGAAGAGCTGATAATTTGGTCAAACATAACCTCGTGACAAAATCTCGATCATCATAATTGAGAAACCGATCCATTCTCTCCTACACCTATCTTTGCCTTCGCATTAGAGCATAATATTCCGAATCATCGCCGGAATCATCTTCAAATACCATCATTCGCAATCGTCGAGCCATAACAACACGTCGGAGGTACACGCACGTTGAAAACTAAGCTAACTCCGTATTTTACTCGACGGATCTTCACCGTGTAAAGTTACTCTTGAATTTACTCTCGTGTAAATGATTTACACTCGAGAAAAGTGTTGGTGAAACGCTCCAAGAAGATACTCTCGTGTAAACATGATTTACTCCAGAGTAAACTCTTACTCTTCGTTTGGCGAAAATGGCCCTAAATAATGTCTTACAAAGATTCTCGAAAACTCAAGGGAGCGGTAGCTCAGTGCATCAACTGATGTCCCTGCAGCGCCTCTGACCTGGAGGTCCTAGGTTCGAGTTCTAATGGCGGCAGGATTTTCGACACTAGCTTTTCATCTAGGTTGAATTAAGTCGCTGTCTGGAGAATTCTAGCGACCGGCTGCTCTAATCGGTAGTTTTCAGTGGTTTCTTCGATCAACACCAGGCGAATGCCTGAGCAGTATCCAAACAAACGGGCCCCGGGCCGCGCGCGATCTTTCCTTCCTCTTTCTTGTCCTATCCTCTCCCCTTACACAGGCACACTTACACTAACATGCACTACACTACCACATATTCCGGGAGACCGGTCGGGAGCTTAGAGCTTGTCCCGGCTGGGGCGGTGCCCCGCTGGTAGGAGAGTCCTGGTTAGGGGGAAACCCGACTAGCCGACAGTAGGTCGGCGCCGGATCTCGCCATCTAGCGGGGGAAGATCACCGCCATCTCCCGAGGAAAAAAATACATGCGCTACACTTACGGGACTAATGACCTAAGCTGTTGACGCGCTCGGAATCACTAACCAACCAACCAACGATACACCGCGTATGCCGCCGGTATACCTAGTAATTCGAAATGTATAATAAATATTTCATAAGTTTGATAATCTCATAAAAAGTTTTTTTACATTTTGAAAGCTTTAAAACAGATGCAGAAACATAACTCTGTTTTGCTACCGAGAGCCAGTCAATCTTCCGCATCCGTAAGCGCTATGAAGTGCGGTAGCGTGAGAAGTTTCAAACAGTTCTTAATGCTGTCCAGAGAATTCGCTAGCGCAGACGAAGGCACCGCATGCCACCGCCAGCCGCGATAACGTATGGCTCCTCATGTTTCAAGGGCGGGGAGAGGGGAGGATGCGCGTCTGGACGGTCGGTAGGTACCGCAAAATATTGCGGTAAACAGTCCTTCTCTGGTCGTTCGAAGGTAACGCTACTCACGTTTTTGTGAAAATGGAGTGTGTTAATGAATCAGAAGTTAATGGTTTGTGTAATTGTCTTATAGAACAATTATAAGGTCGGAATTTAATGGTATTGGGATTTCAGAAAAGCTTAAAATAAAAGCCAACGGTAGAGGTAGCTTCGATAAAGTGCGATATACTTAAAATAATGTTCAGTATTCGCCACTGGTCGCAGCATTCCCTGCTGACTACTCGCATCCGCCGGCCGGGCTCCGCCTCTCCTCTCTCCGCGCCCACTATGCCCTCTCCCGCACTCTTCGCTGCCTGAAACTACAGTCGACGTTACTCTACTGAACTCCCTGCATCTCTCGACTACCTTGTCAACGCTGGCTGGACCGTTATATAGCAGGCGCACCGCTGGTATTAACCAACGCCCCGCCAGGGAGCCGATGGTGCGTGTCTGGGTCTTGTCGCTACTACTAGCGGCCCACAGATCGCGCGTTGTCCATGGCGCGCGCTCGCGGCAGATTCAAATGATCGCCATACACAACAGAGATAATCGCGAAAACTCGTCCCATTCAAACCATTGAAGCTAAAGTATTCATTTCTTTTTCAAAGATAAGTAAAAAATTATTAATTACTCGGTCTTAAATGGATTATATTTTCCGAGTATGCTTTATATGTTAAAATCTGAAGTGAAATATCGACTTAGCGGTTTTTGCACCTGATGTATGCGTTTATCGGGTTTTGCAAACGTATCGATCCAATTACGAAACAAACATTTGGTTGCAAATCCTACTATTCGGTGATATGTTAGGAATGACAGAAGGATTTTATTTAATTTATGGCGAATACAAACAAGAAAACGTTTTATTACAAAAACAAGTCTGAAAATTCTATAAACTTGGCATGTAAAAATACGGAAGTGACTTTATTTTACCTGAAAAAGTTAACTTATTTAACGTCAAAAAGAGAACAAAAATGAATGTTCAACTTTTCTTTAAATACACCATAGTTCTTTCGACATCACAAGATATTGTAGAAAATAAAATAAGCTACAAATTGTCTCTTAGTAAAACATCGACAAAATTTTAGAAAATAAAAAGATGGCGGAAAGTTACATCGTAGTTAAAACAGCGGCAATAAATTCTGGAAAATGAAATTTTATGTTCATTGCTTTTAAGTGACATCGACCTGAACGCTGTCCATCAAAATCTTAAAATCGCTTCCGGCTTCTTCCTGGTTCTGAGGGTTCGCGGTGGCAGAAGCGACTCTAGGAGTGTCTTTCTGTTCGTCGAACAACTCGATGTAGAATTTGAGTAAGAAGTTGGTCGCTTAGTCTTCACCAAAGTGAAGCTCCAAAAGCTTTTTTCATGTCTCTTGAGTATGGCTTCTGAATGTTCTACATGTGATTGTTGTTGGGCACTTTGCTTTTCTGAAATGCCTCCACTTTTTTACTTTAATTTTCTTCGTCGTATGTAGTAAAAAACTATAAAAATAGTTATGATGGTCCCATCTTCGGAGCACTTTCTGTACTTTCGAAAATTGCAGTAACATTTGGTTTGTAAATTCAAATTTCGCGGGCTCCGTTTGACACGTTATAATTTCGCAAAATGGCAACACAGTGGTTTCAACATTCTTTGAATTCATCCCATGGTGTCGGTCGTTAGAGTGTATGACGCATATAACATTCCTATGAAAGGAAATGGATTGAAGGAAAGTAATAAATGTAACTTATAATTGACAAATACTCTTCTTTACTTAAAGAATATTTGACCGCTGATTATTGTTGGAGACTACGCGCGGAAACTAAATTGTTGTTTGAAAACACTTTTGAAGGTTCATTTAGTAGTAGCAGTAGTAGTATTATATTATGTTGCATATTCTTTCTTTGCAAAAAAGGGGATTTTATGACACGACTCCTTTAAAATTGAAAATATTTTGGGATGTTGTAGTCCATGATGCCTACATCGTCGAGGTACAATATTAAAATTATCTAAACGATTGTTTGGCAACAATACGCTCTTAAAATCTAAAGACTTCTTGTGAACACCCTTATATTTTTTTGCGCTCATATAAACGTTTCCACAAATTCTAAAAATGTGTGAGTATATATAAGATACGTAGTACAATTATTCATTTCAATCAATTCAATCAAATGTAAACGAGGACATTTTGCAGGGTGATCTAGACAGATTACATTTTTGGGCGAAAAAAAATGACATGACAATAAATAGTTCGAAAAGCAAAACCATCACGTTTGGTAGGGGCCGCAAATACAATGAAACTCAATACCGTTTAGGCAACGAAAACATTCCAAGAGTCGTGTCTTGTAAGTACCTGGGGATAATTTTTGATAGCAAATTGAGTTGGGAAAATCAGGTAAACTGTGTCGTAGGGAAAGCCTGGAGGTCCTTGCATTTTACTATGCGAATACTAAAAAAGAGTACTGCGAAAGCGAGAGAATTAGCTTATTTATCTCTAGTTCGTCCATTAATGGAATACGGGGCTGTTTGTTGGGACCCTTATAGAAATTCCCAAAAGGAATATTTGAATAGAGTACAGAGAAGAGCGTATACACTTGCTTTCCGAGGGAATAGGAAGAATGTTGAATGGGAGTCTCTAGAAATTAGGAGAGTTAAGGCAAGACTCTGTGCCCTGTACAAAGCGTATGCCGGTTATCCAGCTTGGAAAGATATCTACATCCGATTGATAGACCTTCGTACTTTAGTAGGGGGGATCACAAGCACAAAATTCAGTTTAGGCCTCAGAGAACATATGTTGGAAAATTTTCATTTACAAATAGAACAATAACGGACTGGAATAAGTTACCTGCGGTAGTCTTGGAACCCTTTCCTCTAGGTGTTCAAAGATTTAAAAATAAATTAACTAATAGTATTTGTAAACTATATTAATTTAGTAAGTTGGATTATTATATCAGTTATTATTTGATTATTATTGATATTTTTATTGCTATTATTATTGTGTTAATTACTATTAAATGCGTTCCAGTTCTAAATATATAATTATATTCAAAGTAGTATTGTATTGAAGTGTGGTGAAGTGTTGTGCAGTGTAGTGCAGTATAGAAGTAGAAAGAGAAGTGAATTTCAAATGTGAAGTGAAGTGAAGTGAAGTGAAAGTGAAGTGAAGTGTAATTAAAAAGTCGTGTAATCTTGTATTTAATATGTTCAAATAACTGTGCAGGTCAACCATAAAATGTAGTTAAGGATATTATTGTTAGCATATTATTATTATTATTATTATTATTATTATTATTATTATTATTATTATTATTATTATTATTATTATTATTATTATTATTATTATTATTATTATTATTATTATTATTATTATTATATTTTTATTATTATTAATATTATTATGTCTTTAAATAATTTAAAGTTACAATGTTAAATAATTTTAAGTTAATATTAGTAATATGTAAATTGTTGAGTTCTGCTACCAGGTTGTATATACCTACCTGCGGAATAATAAATATCTATCTATCTATTAAATATCAATTTTATATCGTGTTACTCTTTACATACAACAATAAAAACTTCTTTAAAACGCAATTACTCGCAAGAAAACATCTTTAAATTTATAAAAATCTGCTATAATATTGTATTTACGTTGTTCTAGAAGCTATTAAAATTTCTTGATATCTTTTAAGGAACAAAAATTATAATTAAAAAACTCACCTGAGCTGAAATGGGCAGTATGCAACCCGCCACAACCATTCATTGTTGCAGCCGCTCTGCTCGGGTGGCGGCTGATGGACTACTCAGATATAGTTTCCTTTTGGAGAACATCTTCCTTCGGCACTTCAGTTGAATTTGATACAGGTTTTACTGAACTTTTGTTTTCACTGACTGGAATGACACAGATTTTCTGAAAATTGAAAAAGCGCGAAATTTTTCTGGCGTCTTCCTACAACTATAATATTGATAGATAATTTTTCCTTAATTAAATCAGTTCCTTAAATACGGATCTTAAACAAGTACGTTCAAGTTCAACTTTTCGAAAATGTGAGTAGTTTTGGTGTAATTTTGCGTGAAATACACGGAATTTATTTCTCAAAAAACGCTCCAAACTGTTTCTTTAAATTTTAACCTAATATGCAGTAAGGGGAGGTAAAATATATGGTGCTAATCCCATTTTCAGCTAGTGTTACATATTTTCGAAAAAGGAAAAAGTGAACATTTGAAAACCACAAAATTGGAGACAATAATTCTTGCTTTAAACAAAGTCTGTTGAAAGTGTGTAAACAGCGACATTGAAAGTATATAAACAGCTGTACGACAAGACATTTAATGTGTGGTGAACGGTGATAAAGGTGCCTTTTATTTCCGTTTTACTCGTTGTATTTGGTGTGTAAATAACTAGCAAAAACATACGTAACCCGCGGGGACTTTTGCTTCGTATAGGCAAATATTATTATCGCACATAGACAAATATTAATAAAAAATAGAGATAAAAGGGTAAAGAATTATTAATTCATAAATACTAGTGCTACAGAATGGCACAGATTTTCTCGTATTACTTTTCTATTTTCGTTGGTCTGAGCTAGTATATCGGACTTGCCACATATTCTAGCGAGCTGCCATCTATCCCCGCCCAAAGTATTTTTTTTTTTTTTTGAATTTTCTCAATTCTTCACTTTCTGAATAGTAAAACCGAAAAATTACTTTAAGAATGTTAATAACGAGTAAAACCTCGTCCTAAATGACAATTTTCATTAAAAAATTTGGAGCCGTTTTTAAGAAAATATCGTTTAAGAGTTACTAAAAATGCAAAATATAAGTTCTTTTTCACAGAACCTTTTTGAGTTTCTGGAAAACTTTATTTACAGTAATTTAAAGCACTTTAACTTATAAATGCAATAGTGTTTACAAATAGCTTGAAATTTGCATATTAACGGCGTGAGAGATATTTCAAAAAATTACATTAGTGTAATTTTTGAAAAAACAAAAGAATACACGTAAATCAATTTTATGTCATAATAAACAATGCAATGAGCGCTGTCCGTTGGAAAAGTTAAAAGAAACAAATGGAGCTGTTTTGGAGAAAATGGCGTTTGAGTTGAATTTCGCTCTTCCTTTGCACAGTTTCAAGATGGCGGTCCGCGCTGCGCGGTGGCTCGCTGAAGATTAAAGGAGGCGCCCTCTACTTTCCTTTCTGGGTAGTATCTATTCTGTGACGCCATTGCAGCAATAGATATAATTTCGAAGTAAAACCCGACCAAGGAGATTGTAGGACTGAAGGGAGACAGGCATTTGAGAACTAACAACGGGGACAGTTGCGCCGTGCATCAGCGACGGGGCGGTATAGTCTGATGCATTCATGTTCCTGTTCCAAAGTAAAGAAGCGTTTCTGCATTACATTGTACGCAATGCTAATTAATCAGCCCAATTAGTTTTCCTCAGATAATTTTCCTTAGAAACATTTCTTTAATCAATTTAATAACTTGGTGACTCTTTAACGATTTGAAATACATCTCCATTACCTTGAAATTGTTTTGGATCTGGAAGTTAAAGAAGAAATTCTGAATGTTTTCGTACTCAAGTTGCAGAATTTGTTGTGTAGCAAGATCGCAATATGTGGTTACTTTTAGGGACTCAACATAGTTCATTCTTTCTATCATTATCAGTATTTATTAATATAATTATTTAATGCGTCAACATTTCCCAGTAGACTGTCACGCATATTGTTGAACCTAAGATGACATTAAAAAAAGGACATGTATTCGTCTTTGGACCTTGTTCTAGATCAGTGTTTCAGTTTTCAGGTGCATAGAGTATATTAGCTTTGTCTCTCTCCGAATCAAAACAAAGCGCAGTGCTGCCCTCATCGCCAGTTTACATTCCGCTTGGTTGGGTTATAAACGACAGCTATAAATATAATTCCGATTCTCGAGCGTGGTATTCGTCGTACAAGTCACCGAACTTTTAGCCCATCCAAACGAAATTGCTATTGCTAGGGAAAATGTCTAGTTGCCCTGTTTGGAGGAACCTTCAAACTATGGGTCTGAACAAGCTGTCGTAGAAGAACGACTTGACATCACATAAAGTTACTGGAAATACTGCCACAAACCCCCCTCTGAAGCTGTAGTTCATCAACATACCTGAGTACGAGGATTTTCTACCAAGTGCAGCGATGGATTGGAAATGATTTGCATTCTGAGCAATTTACCATAAATGGCTTGATTCCAAAAACCACTCTGCAGACTTCAGCACCGGAGAAAAATCTATAACTTATCCCCTGTAAATACAAGAAGGCCTGACAGGAAAGTTGTGGATATAGACTAGCAAGTCTCTTCTGCACAAAATTTAATCTTCACTGCGAAAGGACATGTTCAAACATTGATGGCATATTCGATCTTCAAGATGGAGATCAAGACGACTCCCCCCTGTAGTAGTATCACTCTCCGACGTAGCTGAGGTGGTAGAAGGTACTAAATCCTGCAATATTTCACGGTATAACCGTTAAATTATATATTCACTATTCACATTATCACTATAACAGTTTATTTCTCATTTGAGGGACCACCGTCCTCATTCTTCCAAGTTGAGTAGTCTTGTTCTGCCCGAGACGACTTTCCCGCCCTTCCCCCTCGGACTATCCGGATCCAAGCCCAAAGGAAAAGAACTACACTAACTATATAAGTGAATGATGATTTTACTTCATACTTCACACTACCAAACCTATTGTATCCTCTTTCATTATATATCCCACTATTCAAGATGAACTTTTTAAAATCATGTTCTCGCACTGTAGACTTCCTTTTCTAGTTGAAGAACAAAGTTTTTGTACCTGAATCAACGTGACCTTTGAGCAGAACATTCTAAAAGTTGAGGTCTGGTAAGAAAAAAAAATGATATATTAGTTCCTTTCATTACATTATATTACAAAAGTTTAGAATATATGTTTCAGCTCACGTAATACATAAAACATTCATTTTTTCTTCAACTAATTCCTTAAAAACCTATTGTTTGTACAAATAATCAAATGCTATTTATTCTTTTCTTCAATATTTTTGTTTCATATCTAAAATTTTCTAAATAGTTTTCTTCTTAATTTACGTCATAGTTTCCCCAAAATTGATTAAATGTGTGGATTGATGGTACAAATATTGTACTCAATGAATGTATTGCATTGCATAGAAAGTATTGTTTCTTCTCGTATCTTATTTCCTTCTTATTGTGGGTTCATAAACCTAGAGTTTGCTGATACTGTGTTAATCATTTAACGATGGCAATATTTAATTTACAACTATTTTAAAATATAGTAAATCAACCTACCGCTGCACGATAGGAGGGACGAAGAGAGCAATTCTCCATTTTTGGCAAGAAGGCCAAAAAGTCGATGTTTTCAGAGCGCTCTAGCGTCAAAATGGTTCTTCAAGAAGTTCTTGTTAATATACGAATTATTTTGAAAATTTTGTCAATTTTAAAAAATTGTCTAAGTTTTAACACTCAATAAAATGCATAATTTTTAATATACCAGCGAAAACGTTGAAAATGCGAAATTTGTAGGAACTTTCCCAATTTCCTCCTTGAAGCCGACTTTTTTTAAAGTGACAAACATAAAATTCAAATTTAGCATCCGCAAAACAACAACAAAAAACATAGAGAACTGTTAAATTTGAAAATTTGAAAGTTTTCTTCCCATAAACATCGTTGATCCCAATGTGCTTCAGAGTTATGATAGAGAGCTCTGTAACGTACCGTTTCCGAGTTTCATTTTCGCGGAAATCAATCTTCCATAACCTCGCTCACATTGACCTTCCCTGTACAAATCAATGCGTAGCGACTACTTCCATCAAGATTCGGGACATCAAAGATTGGCCTTTCACCCGTTTGACGTCAAATAACCTTCTGTCCGATACGAGATCTGCTTTGCTCGTTTGCACTGCGGCTCTGCGTCCTGTATGACAACGCGTAGATCCTTCGTATCCTGTATCTCAATGCGGTGACTGGCGTTTCGCTGAGCGTGCTCCCTGCCTGTGTATGCGCTGCGTTCGGTGGAAGGCAGGAAGCGTGTATGAGTGTGGAATGGGTGCCTATTACGTTACTTGATGCGCTCGCTCTTGGGACGTGCCCTGGGCCGCCACGCTTGGCACCGGGCCAAACACTGCACGGACATGGCGGTGAAATTTTAAAAATAGATGGAGTGAATTCCCCACGTCTCTCCTCCTGTGCGCTCGTATATTAAATTTTACGTTTCCTATTCTGTGCCAAATTTGGTACAATTTCAATACCTTACCTTTCTCCGTCTGAGCGTGAATTTGAATACTTCCACAATCAAAACATTAGGCAAACACCCGCTCTGTGCATCGCCAAATGAACCGAAGTATACACGTATGCCATACTGTATTATCAAGCTGATATCACGTTACGGTGTTAGTGACACATTGTTTACGAAATATCTACTATAATAAAATGACTAACGTAATATAAGTATTTCTTGAAATAATGTAATAATGGTAAAATATTTCCATAGCCCATATATTGGCATCAACATGATTACGCTTTTTACATAAACATCCGTTTATAACCCCTACCACTTCGCGGCTGAGTGAATTGTCGTCTCGTGCGTCCTTTCCCTATGTAAAACTAATATTCCAAAAATCTAGTGGAGCAGCAGGTTCAGTTTTCACATTTCGGGCAGACGTCATCCGCCCTTGCCTCGTCGGGAACGGCCAGAGTTTTTGAGGGCAAACGACGTACTTTGAGACCAATCTACGAGAGCGAAAACGTCGCCATCAGCTCGATAAATCAACGACCAAACACAGAATAAGCAATCTATATTACTAGTTCGAATGTGTGAAGAAATTGAAAGAAAACTATGCAACCTCCAGCCTTTCAAGATGAATTTATGGTTTAGTTAGATACCAAGAAAATCGAAAAAAATCTACAATACTAATTTTTAATGTGCACAGAAACTGAAAGAAAACTATAAATTTAACCTACTCTTTTCGATAGGACCTGTCATGGGAGGGTGACCTTATTTTCAGGATTGCAATGATAACAAAAATGCGAAGTCACGTCCACAGAATTTTAATTGGTTTGTACGTTGTTCATATTACCAGTTCAAAGCAACAAATTAAACAATCAAATCTATCAAGCACACATGAAAATCTCAACACAAAATTGTGCGTTAATGCTATCGCACAAACAATTCTAAACCAATAATATGTTACTATCAAAAAAGTTATCACCACCACCAAGTTTTCATCACCATCTGATATGCGCCAACAAAATGTTTTCATTATCATATCCTAAGTTTGATTTCTCTCAAGAATACCTTGCTTCCGACAAGACGAAAATAGTTGGAGTTGTGAATTATTAATTACTATCCTGAAAAACGAAGAATCCATAAATAATCATGAGATATTTTTTGAGTAATAGCTTTATTCGATTTCATTCACGTTATTAAATGGAAATCAAGCACAAATAAATAGGGACAAAAATAAAGAAAGGACAAGAATAAATTAACTTGCTGCGCCAATTCAAAAGTTAAGTATTATTTCCACAACTTATTATCTTTTCATTTCACAACTTACTTTACTTACTCTTTACCCAAACGTGAAATTCACGTAAATAAACGTTTTGGGTTCCCCTGATACGGAAAAAGTGGTTCTTTTCAAAACGTCCGCCCCTCTATCCGTCCGTCCGCCCGTCCGTCGGTCCATCCGTCGGTCCGTCCGTCGGTCCGTCCGTCGGTCCGTCCGTCGGTCCGTCCGTCGGTCCGTCCGTCGGTCCGTCTGTGAACACTACTAGCGCCAAAACCACACGTACGATATTTTCCAAATTGAAGAAACCCCTGTCTATTTAGCTCTAGTTGAAGCTTTGAAATTTTGAAAAACATTCTTTAGAGTTTGGAGGTACTTTACATGAAGGCCCCCGGATATTTTCAAAATTTTCTCGAAAACCGTTCCAAATTTTCTCTTTAAAATTTTTGTAAAAATAGGGTAAAATACACTTATAAAGACAGCATAGGTCCGATATTCACGATTAACTCCGAATTTTCGAAATTTTTAAAAGTTTGAAATGTTTTCGGCGTTTTTCTATAACTACAAAATTGAAGATAAAGATTTTTCTTACAAATGAAATTTATCGTACATAAGTAGTTCATTAAGATCATTGTGCATTTTTATGTGCATTTTTCGAAAATTTTAGTGAATTTCGCGCAATACCGCGTGCAATATTTGCAATTTTAAAAAATTACATATATAAGATTTTCTCAACTACGGCTCCAAATTTTTTCTTTACATTTTTGGTAATAGTAGTAGTACCAAATACACCCTCTCCGAAGGCATAAGCTCCATATTCCTGTATTCTTTTCTTTTTTCAAAAATTACAAAAATGTAATTTTCTTGACTTGTGTCTCACGTCGGTAACATTTACATTAGAGGCGATTTCTTGACATTATTAGGTTTATGAAAACATGTGCTTTAATTAAGGTCAAATAGAGTTTCTCGCAAACTCAACAGTTTTCTGTAAACATTAGTGTAAAAATTCTGCAGTTTCAGAAACGCACAAACGCCATTTTCTTACAAATAGCTCCAATATTTTTCTTGAAATTTTTCTAATTGAGAGTTCTAATTGCACCGTTTAATATGACGTAAGTTCATTTTGGTGCATTGTTTTCTTTTTTAAAAAATTACTCAAATGTAATTTTTTTAAAAATATCTCTCACGCCGTTAATATGCACATTTCCATCGATTTGTATACATAACTACATTTGTGAGTGGAAGTGCTTCAAATGATTTTTTTCCCTCAGACTTTTATCCAGCGAACATCCAGTTACCCTTTACGTCCCGATGGGACACATATTCGACCATACACTAGACCAACACACTTGCGGGCTCCTGTGATCTGAGGCAGCAGAACGCACCAGATCTGAGGCACCAGAGCAGGACCTCCGCGACAACACTTACAAAGTCAAGGGACAAACAACCGTGCCCAAGGCGGGACCCAAACCCGCGACCCTTCGGACTGAAGCGCTGAGTCGGTACTCGCTCTTAGCCACCTCGGCCATCCAACTCGGCCTCAAATGACTTTAAATGAAGTTTTTCGATAACTCAATAGATTCTCGTGAAAAAAAGCTTCAAATTTCGCATTTACAACAATGCTTGATCGCCATTTTCTTAAAACCAACTCCAAAATGTTCAATGGAATTTTTTATTTTGGTTGAGATTTTACTATTTTTTAATGTTCTTGAAGTCGTATTTCAGTTCTACTATTAAGATACCGAAACGTTGATAAAATGTCAAGCAAATGTACTTTGGGCGACAATAGATGCCATCTAGCCAGAGAATGTAGTAAGACCTTTAAGTCAGTTCACACCAAGGAAATTAGAAAACTTTACTAGGCGAAAGTATGTGCCATTAAGTAGCTCCTTTAGTGAATTTTATTATTTTCTTATTTTTATTTTATTTTTTAAATCTTTAGTACTCATCTTTCAACAGTTTAGAATTAAAATGCTAGGAAGGGATTCTGGTGCTCAAGATGACGTGCACAGGTGGTACCTATCCCCCTTTCGTCACATACAGTTTTACTATTCTTTGATAAAATAAAATAAGGTAATTTAGAATAAAAATTAAATGAGACTGACAACATTTAGCAACAAATTATTTACGTTCATTAAGCGAAAAACACATAACTGTGTTCATTTAAGACTTCACGATGCACATAATTATGGCCCGTTTTGTATTAATTAACAATTTCTGTAACAGTGTAGTGCGAATTGAATCTCCGGCGTGATGAATCCAAACGTTCTCGGCATTGTGACAGACTTCCATAGAAATTAGATATTTAGATATTTATTTAGGGAAAAAACTGTATGTGACGTGTTGGAGAGAAAATCATCTTTCTTGAGTGTTGATCTGGGCTGCCCTGATTTGGCGCCGCGTCGAAGGCTGGGGTGCCGACGTTTCGACCGACATATCGCGGTCCTCATCAGGGCTGTACTGCTAAATCAGGGCACCCGGACAGCCCAGATCATGACTCTGGCCGCGGAAGCCTACGATATCATCTTTCTTGAGTGTCAGAATCCCTTCCCTACAATTTAACCATTAATAGTTGAAAGGTGGAAAAAGTTTTAAAAAATTAACAACAACAACAACAACAACAACAATAATAATAATAATAATAATAATAATAATAATAATAATAATAATAATAATAATATTTAAAAAGCGGGAGACTGACATTTCAAAAACTAGACATTTTTGTTCCCGAGTTATAGAAAACGTATTTGTAATGGTAAACGAATTGCAGATTTGATTTTTCTGCATTCCTAACAAAATAATAACTCACCCTAAGCTCTATTATCATTACAAGCAAAGAAAGAGCTCAACAAAACGTGCGTATAGTGAAGCTACATTTACGTCAAGAAGCAAATAAAGGGCCATCTCAGCATTTGCTCAATGGATCAGGGAAACTGGACAAAAAACCCGATCGAGATGGGGCTCATTGACCTGAAGCTGAAATACATTACTTGTTACGGGTATATTGTCTTTTTTTAATTATACAATACAAATGAAAATTAATTTATTATACTATATCATCGTTTTGTTAAAATAAACATTATTTTTCTTTTTGATGATCCGTGTAGTCTTTAATTATGTAGAAATAGTTATGCAGTAGAAAATATTTTACTTTAAACTTACATTTGTGTACCGATTTTAATTGTTTGCCATCTGAGAATACGTTGCAAAGTATCGTACATGTATTGTTTGTGGATTTCTTGTGGTGAGCTGTTGATTTTGTCGTGAAAGATAAGAAAGACGCTTATTATCAACCTTTGTCCTCGGCTCTGGTCCAGACGGTACGAACCCTCCAGCGGCTTCAGTACTGCAGCGGTGGCGTGGAGCTGCGACGCAGCGCGTGTGTCCCAGTCCGGACCTCCCGAACCGGAACAGCAACAGCGGCGGCGTGAGCCCGGTAAGCAATCCTGCGTCCCCAGGTTCCCGCTTCCCTCCTTCATTCGTTCCCTTTTCCTCTTTACTTCTTTCTTGATTCATTAGTGATTCCGGATGCGTCAACAACTATGGTCATTACTTTTGTAGGTGTAGTGCTTACTCAAGGTCATTATTCAAGAAAGTGTACTCTTGTAAGTTTTCATCGCGAGAGATAGCGGTGATCTTCCTCCACTGGCTGGCGAGATCCGGTGGCGACCTTCGTTGGCTTGAGTGCATTTTCCCTAAACAGATATCTCTCACGAGCGGGGCACCACCGCAGCCAGGACAAGCTCTTAGCTACCGACTTAACACCCAACAAGTGTGATAGTGCAGTGCATGTGACTGTGAGGGCGTATAAGTAAGGGATGAGGATAGGACAAGGAAGAGGAAGGAAAGATCGATCGCGCGCGGTTCGTGGCCCGTTTATTAGGTGCGGCATTCTCTTGGTGTTAATTGGATAAACGACGGAAAAATACCGATCAGGGCAGCTGGTCGCTAGTATTCTCCTCCACACAGCGGCAGAATCGAAAACCCTTTTACCGTCGGAATTTGAATCCCAGAACCTTCCAGTCAGAGGCACTGCAGTAACAATCAGTTAATGCCCTGAGCCGTTTCCCTTGCCTCGATGGCAATAGCATCGCAATACACACGTGTCGCAATGACAGCGTGTGCCCTTGAAGGTATGCCCGGTCACTCTTTTTCCGATACCAGAGGTATGGGCTGAAGGTTCTAGTCTCCTTAACCCGTGGCCTTTGATTCGCGATCTTCCACTCGACTTGAAGGCTCGACTCTGCCACTGTCGAGCGCTTCGGACGTTATCGCGAACATCTCACTCAACTCTTTCTGCTGACTGCTCTCTCTCCAAACCATCTAATGCGGCGTCGTTGCCGGGGCAAGAATTCATAGACGAGAACAGTTTGTAATACATTGAATTTTATTCGAGATATGCTCCGACATCAGAATACCCAATTCACAATATTTTTAATAAAGAGAATAAACTGACCCGTTGAAAGAAGGAACATTAAGCTGGTCACCACAACCGCTTGTCTGATAAAATAATGTCTCCTGCGGTGTGATGCACCGTTAACTCTACGTGCGTATACAAGCGGGTATGCCGCATCTCACGTTTCGACGCATGCACGCCGGCTTCAGTCCCATACCTCCGTAGCCTACACATCGAAGTGCCACGCGCCGGGCACAACTCACACGACGTCCTACAGGCGAGCCCAAGAATCAGAAGAAGGAATTTTGTCCGGGGTCCGCTTCTATACTTTTCTGGTCCAGCTGACGGAACTGCTTCATCTAGCCGTTTCCGCCTCCGCGTTTCCACAGCCTGCGTGGCGACGGGGTTCACAAGCTTGCCGCCATGGCCACCCACGTCACGGCCGATCCGCTGGGGTGCCTGCCGCAGCCCTGCTCGAGCACCGGTTTTCCCCGTCGTCCCAATATAGACCCTTTGCCTTTGTTCAGCAAGGAGTCCCTTCAGCAAGCGCTGCCCGCTGTCGCAACCTACTTCCATGTGCATTTCATGTACATGAAATGCATGTAACTAATATATTGTACATCCTGTTTGTACAAGCCACATGACGTTGACGCCACACTTAGCCCGAGACCCCGCTATCGCCAACCCCTCCGGATGTCACCGTTACGCCACGAAGGGGTGGTATGCCCCTTCCTAATTTGTAAGGTCCCGCCGGATGCGCGCGGGCGACTACCCGTCGGACTCGAACCCCGGACCATTGAAGTGGGCCAGGCTTAAGGATTGAGAACCACGTGTTTAAAAAAAAGGGTTACGTAACTTTAGCACCTGTCCTGTAATTTTTGAACCGTTTTAGTTATTGCAATGCAGTTTTCACGAAAGCGCATGAAACAATGGGGCTAATTGATGCATGTATTCGTTTCGATTTTATCACTTGTGTTATAAGAGATATTGAAGTATCTTTCTGTTTTTCAAATGAATACATATATTCATTTGAAGATATATTACATACACTATACATATATACCGGGAGCGGTAGCTCAGTGCATCAACTGATGTCACTGCAGTGCCTCTGACCGGGAGGTCATAGGTGCGACTCCTGACGGCGGCGGAATTTTCGACACTAGCTTTTCAGCTAGGTCGAATTCAGTCGCTGTCTGGAGGAGAATTCTAGCGGCCGGCTGCTCTGTTCGGTAGTTTTCCGTGGTTTCTCCGATCAACACCTGGCGAATGCCGTAGCAGTACCCTACCAAACGGGCCACGGACCGCGCGCGATCTGATCTTCCCATTCCTTGTCCTATCCTCTCCCCTTACACACACATACACTTACACTACCATGCACTACACTACCACATATCCCGGGAGACCGGTCGGGAGCTTAGAGCTTGTCTCGGCTGGGGCGGTGCCCCGTTGGTGGGAGAGTCCTGGTTAGGGGGAAACCCCACTAGCCGACAGTAGGTCGGCGCCGGATCTCACCATCCAGCGGAAGAAGATCACCGCCATCTCCCGAGAAAAAGCATGCACTACACTAACGGGACTAATGACCGAAGCAGTTGATGCGCCCGGAAACACGAAAAAATCAAAAATCAAATCAACTATAAATATACTTTTTTACTCTATCATGACGAACGTGAAAAAAACATCCAATGATAATGATATTGTCATCGACGCGGGCGGCCGAGGCCCAGCAGTAAAAATCAAATCAACTATACATATACTTTTTTACTCTATCATGACGAACGTGAAAAAAACATCCAATGATAATGATATTGTCATCGACGCGGGCGGCCGAGGCCCAGCAGTAGCTCAATCGGTAGATGACGCTAATTCCTTTCATATTTGTTTTTTTTTGCCTAGGGCTGTTGGAAGGAAGTTGACAGGGGACTGTTCCACAGAATTACACGACATTTAGATGATTGAATAACAATTTTCATTTAATTTTTTTTGACTGGTGTCAGCGAAATTACATCTGGAAGGAATGAATTAAACACTAAAATCCTACCTAACGAGCTCGGGTTAAATTGAAAGGTAAAAACTACTGCTAAAAAAATAGAAAACTACTAATAAATTTACTTCTTAGAGCTAGTAACAAACATGCCAGGGCGCGGCAACGCAGGTAAAATCATAGAAAAAAAAGAAAACGTCCTCGTTGCGCTCGAAGAGCAGGTAAAGGGAACTCATTAGCGTGAGTTTTTTTTATTTGCCAACAAGGCGACTTATGCTGAGGAGCGATGCGTCGACTGCTGTGCCGGGGTCGGTGAACTCTGCCTGGTTGGCGTAGTAGTGTGTCCTCAGGGAGCGCCGGGCATTAGCGGCGGAGGCGACGGCGCTGGCGGCTGGCAGCAGGCGGCGGCCCCGGTGTCGTCTGCTCTTTTTCACGGCAATTCTGCGGTCGACCGGAGGTCGATTGTCGACCGGAGTGTTGGATCACGGTGTGGCTCAGAGAGTTCTCCGAATTAGTTCATGATACAAGGCGTGTATGCGCCTGTTAATCATTTAGCGGGTCTACTAGTACAGTGTCCGAAAGCGGCTTGCTTTGACACTGAATTTACTTCCCGCGAGATTGTTAATAACAAAAGGAAGAACTTTAAAAGATCGAAACTTCTCCCAAATCTACACACAACCTCCCCTTACGTGCATTGCTCGCACGAACATTCTAGTCCAAGTCTCTCAACCGAAATCCCTTTGCTGAGGCGCGCCCACTCCCAAGCTCGCGAACTTATAAAGTTCTCAGGAGCGCTGCTTGCGCGCGTCCTCTCTCCACCGGCCCTGTCTATCAAGTCCTCGTTCTACCAAGTGCCCTATGCCACGTTCACCCTTCCTTCAGGTACCTGTCATTCTATTGGCCCAGAGATATTACGTTCTTTTAAATTTCCTGCCAATCAGAAGCATGGATTTCCCAAAATTTTCCATGGCCAGGCGCACTCTTCCTCTCTCTCTCGCATTTATCGTACACATGTGCGCTCTGAACCTTTCATTGCGTCATGTAATGCTCGCTCTAATAAATAGTTTTACATTTACGGCTTACGGCTTCCCCTCGCTGGACGGGCGTGGTGTTTATGGTTGTATAAACCTTCTGGAAAGGACCGGAAAAGCACTCACAGAAAAGGGTCTCGGTCCCAAACAAGACGGAACATGCGCGGGCCGGGGTCGTAAATCCCATGGGGGGCACCGCGCCGGCGGTGACGGAAGAGTCGAGCGGTAAACACACCACCCCACTTCTCTATGACTACGTATTATTAATGTTAAGTAATAATCGTGCCGCCACAATATATTGTCAATGTTAGATAAGCATATTTTGAGTATTTTTTGTAAC
Source organism: Teleogryllus occipitalis (assembly GCA_011170035.1). Classification (NCBI taxonomy): domain Eukaryota; kingdom Metazoa; phylum Arthropoda; class Insecta; order Orthoptera; family Gryllidae; genus Teleogryllus; species Teleogryllus occipitalis. Next base: position 93,390 of record BLKR01002988.1, on the reverse strand, counting down.
TCGAGTTTCACGTGTATTTCAAATTGGACAGTCCACCAACCAAGGTCACGCAGCGCTCTCCCTGCTAGCACGTGCTTGGAGCGTTACAATATCCGTTAAATACGAGTGAGAAAAATCAAAATTAGTCAAGAAAATGCTTATTGAACATATGACAATGTGTAAATCACATATCACTGGATTTGTTTTTTTACGCTCGTCATGGTGTCGATATATGTCTTTCTAGTCTATTTAAAAAAATCAAACTTACCTCAATATCTCTTAAAATACAAATGATAAAATAGAAATGAATAGATGTATTAATTAGCCCCATTCCCTCAAGTATTTCCGTGCAAACTGCATTGCAATAACTACAGCCGTTCAAAAACTGCAGGAGGTGCTAAAGTTACGTGACTCACAAATGATATGCATTTTTTACAATTTATCAACATTCACAAAATATCCGCAACATCTAGAGACATCTCTGGGGCGCCGAAATACACTAATATCTCAATTTCATAAGAAATGTGACATAGCATATTATTGTCCCAAGGTGTTCATGAATACTCCGAAGTTTCCAAAAATAATAATTCACTTTTGATTTTTACTGGAAAATTAAAATATTTCATTGTTTTATTGCACCTCCCTTCATATTGTACATCGTCTGAATACTCATACACAGTGCCTTACTGCTCACGACATATCTGATGTAATGTGACAGCAAGGCAGCAAGGAAAAGACCACTCGCCAGTAAATATTTCCTGTTCACGTGTTGTGTTATGGAGCAGCAACGTTCTTTGTATTCTTGGCACGTACATAACTGTTGCCGTGAATCAACTATTAAACTCAGTGTATTATAGATAGATATTTATTATTTCGGCAGGTACGTTTTTACAACCTGGTGGCAGAACACTAAAATTTACATATTACAATAAGAAATATAAAAAAAAAATTTCTTTAAATTATTTTAAGCCAATAATAATAATAACAATATGATAAAATTCTAACAATAATAGCAATAATAACAATAATTTTATGGCTGACCTGCACAATTATTTTAAACTATTAAATACACGGCGTTTTAATTACACTACACTTCACTTCATAACATTTGCACTTCACTTCTCTTTCTCCTTCTCTATTGCACTACACAACACGTCACCACACTTCAATATAATACTACTTGAATATAATTATATATTTAATAAATAAAATTATGTATTTAAAAAATTAAATATTAATATATATATATATATATATATATATATATATATATATATATATATATATATATAATATATTTAATAATTATATTATAGTATAGTAAAGACCGCTATTGTTGAAATACTTAATTTACATTGTTTGAGGGTGTCTTGCATGTTATTCTCGAGCAGTGAGGTGCTACTTTTTGGCCTGAACTCACCCAGCAATTTCTTTTCATGTGCAATGGGTTGTGTAATTTTGTAAAGCAACCACCATACAAAACTAGTGGTGCTAAAACGGCACGAACTTTCTCGCCCTTATTTTCAAACAAAATTACGCGAAAAGTACTCAAATTTTTGATAAATTTTTCATGACCTTACTTTAAAATCTATCTTTAAGGAACAGATTTCAGTACGGGAAAACTCTATCTTTAATATTTTATTTGAAGGAAGACTGCGAAAAAATTTTGAGCTTTTGTCGTTTTTGAAAAATCAGGTATTTCATGAAAATGCGACCTGTACCATTCTCTTAAACGTCCTTTACACTATCCAACAACAAAATTTAATAAAAAAGGAACCATTTTTTTAACCCTTCAGCGGTGGCGCTGTGTCTGTCAGACCCATGAGATTCCTGATATGGTTGTATCGGATCGAGTTTCGCAGATACGACATTGAGATTCTCAGCACCTTTTCATCGCCTTCCATGCAACGGCGTCATCACGACTCCGGATATTCTTATCTATTGTTATGACTTTGACAGCTCGTTTTTTCTACGTTGGGTCTGAGGGACCCAGCGTCACCATTGACGTCCGGGTAACAGACACGTGTGCTTGTGGTTTGTTCTCAGGAATTTCTTCGACAGTGTCTTTGCTCTCGTATCGAAGATCGAATTGAGTAAAAATGAATTGTACTATATAAGTAAATAATTAATAATTGTTTTATCTTATACATTTAGTCACAGAGTAACTCTTTTTTGGGGGGATTTAATTTATTTATTTACTCATTTTATGTTATTCGTTTTGCAATATGGCTTCGGCTTCCTTCAACTTGATGAATGTTAGAGAACAATAAAAGGTAAGAAAATTGTTTGAGAGCTTTTTGAAAAATTGTAAGAAATCTTACACTATGTCCGAGTATAGTACCGTCGATGAAAATCACGAACCTTTCAGAGGGCGTTGCGGTTTCAGGCAGTATATCCTCAGTAAACCGGCAAAGTACGGGATAAAAATCTTTGCCCTTGTAGATTCACGAACATTTTATACCAACAATATGGAGGTATATGTCGGGACGCATCTAGACTGGCCTTTCAAAATTAGTAACAAAGCGGAAGACGTTGTGGTAAGGCTCTGTAAAACAATCGTAGGTACAGGTCGGAACGTTACTATGGATAACTGGTTCACTAGCTACTCTATCACAGAAACTGTAGACTCACAAGTTGACGATGGTTGGAACAGTGACAAAAAACAAGCGCGAGATTCCTCGAGAATTCGTGAATACCAAAAGGAAAGATGAAGTCAAGTATGTTTGGTTTCCAAGAAACATACGCTCTGGTGTGATACAACCCCAATAAAGGAAAAATGTTCTTCTACTATCCACAATGCACAACAATGACAAAATTGAACAAGCTACTGGAGATGCACGGAAACCAGAAATAATTACATTTTATAACCTCACGAAAGGAGGAATAGATGTTGTCGATAAAATGTGCGCTTCTTACAGCTGTGTGATGTTGGATGTTGCTGCCATCAATGGATTTATTATATTCCTGACCAACACAAGCGGAAATACGAAAAGGAGACAATTTATTAAACAACTGAGTATTGCACTGGCAAATGATCAATTGCAATACAGAGTGTCTGCATCATGTCTTCCCAAAGAGGTCAAAAACAGTGCGAGAAAACTAACCAATACAACACCTCCAACGGAAAAACCAGTAGCAGGAAAGCGAGCCAGATGTGCTAAATGCACCAAGAAGGACAAAAAAACACAATATTACTTATTTTTTAAACTTATTTTTACGTCAAAAAATAGTTAAAACTGCGTAAGACGTGCTATGGAGAAAAGTGAATTGTGTACTTTGTGAAGTGTTACTCATTTTTGGGCATTGAGCATTAACAAGTTGTGTGTGAAAACTGTCTGGAAAATTGTAATTAAATGTAAATAATGTAATCAGTATTAATTTTTGGATAAGTAACAAAATATTATCTACAAAAGTTATTGAGTACACATCATTTTCCATTCCTGTTGTATCATTGTGTCCTGATCCATCGAAAAAAATAGTTATAACTAAAACATTAGGTGGGTCTGACAGACCCAGCGTCACCGGTCGTGTTACAAAAAATGGCGTCACCACTGCAGGGTTAAATTTGGAAAATGTTCCAGGGGATTCATATAAAGTACCTCGCTAAATAAAAATATCAATTACAAATTCAATGGAACACAACATCAGCCAGATCGATCGGGGAAAATAAAATCTGGAGAAAATCAGCTGAACGGTTTAGCCACTAGCGTTGTTCACAGACAAACGATTTGCCGTCATTCGATTTTTCAGTATCAGGAACACACATAACATGGATTCTGTCTACACCACGTGTTAGAGAATTTTTGTCTAAATTTATCAACTGGATTTACCCACTTTTCCGATACCAGGGCCCTGTAATAAGAGTTTTTCTGCCGAAAATCTGCAGTTTTTTTTGCGCAGCATTACATAACTTTCTCTCTACTCCGTAGCGAGAAAGTAAAATATTTGAGAACTTCACCATCCACTTGCCGACAAGTTGACAAATTGTCAACTTCGTTGTGTTTCGGGCGTTGGAGCAGAGTCTATCCGCGCCCCACGGGGTGGCTTGGCAGTGTTGTAAAAAATGCACATGTGGCACTCACTCTTCCTTTGATAGGACAGCCACACAGAGTTCCTTCGCGAAGCTTCCATCTTTTTTCTGCGCTCGGAAGACAGAGAGCAGTGCGCCTCGCTGTACGGGAGCGCAAGACAAAGCCGTCTGTGAAACATCCATCCCACGTTTTCAATTCAAGAGAAGCCCGGGGCATCGATCGGACGGGGGGCCCCCAGCTGTGAGGCCGCCGGGCGCAACGCGTTTGTTTTAGTCTTAAGAACCCGACTTTCTTCGGAGGCACTTGCGAAGTCGTTCTGCCTGGAATACGGGCGTGAACTGCGGTGACCACCATGACCTCACATAATACAAGTATCGATTTCACCGGGTCGAAATCTCTGGAGAGAATTATTATCTTCGGCAACTGCTTATGTTTCACAAGAAAAGCTGTATCTTAAGACAGGCATAATAAACTAGCAAATCGCTAGTTTGGGCATGAAAAAGACTTGCCTATAGCAAGGAGAATCGCAGTAAAGGGAAATAATCACTAGGCAAACCAGAGGCGCTACGACAGCAAATACGATCTCACATTATATAAAATGTTCCACACTTCAGCGAGTGCACCAAAAACGAGGCCTACGCCATCCTTTTGAACGTACCTTGTTATATCCGTAGAAAACAATGAAGAAATAATTTGCAGCTATTTTTGAGAAAATGTTTTTTTGTAATTTGCATAAATTTCAAATTCAAATTATTCGAAAACTATTCGTTTTTGTTATATTTTTTCCACAAATTGTACATTACATTCTTAATTATATGATTTTTTACAAGAGATCTTGTTATCTGCAATAATCTCTATCTTCAACTCTGTAGTTTTAAATTTTTAATTTTTGCAATTTTCGAAAATTCAAAGTTCGCCGGAAATGAGGCTAGCACAATTTTTTCCTTTTCTGATAGATACGATGAGAAATTTTGTAAGAAAATTTTGTTTTAAATTTTGAGAAAAATATTTTTAAAACTTGCCTATTACACACAGAATTACGCAAAAGCTACTCATGTTTTCGAAAAATTGTGCACGATTTTATTTCAAGGTATCTTTACACAGCAGGTTTCATTAAGAAAATTTTTTCTATATTGTAGTTGCACGAAGACGGCGCAAAATATTTTCGACTTTTGCAATTTTTGAAAAATCAGGGATTTTAATGACAATGAGGCCTGCTCCACAAATAATTATTTCACACCGGATGGATTTTAACATTTAACCCCTGGATGTCATGGATTCCGAGAAACACCTGCCTGGCCAAAGCCGCGGAAATAGCGCGTCAGTTACACGCTACTCCTTCCGTAAATTCACGGAAAATCCACACGGCTTAAGGTTTTCACAGATCGATTGATGAACAAAGCTCGAACATCTGCATTGTGTTCAATAGTGTGGGAAACATGAGTTCAAGGCAACTGAAACCGCGCTGGTGGATCTTCATGGATTCCACTAGGGTGCATCCAATTTAGATGAACATAGCCAAAGAGAAAGCAATATGCACCACTGGCTGTGCTCCGAATTGTTGCATGAGAAATTTGCATTTGACATTTTTGCTACTGTGCATATTTGATGGCGGAACACGTACAGTGTGCAGACCCCTGGCACTTTCAAATAAAGGCTATGAATGGGTACGTGTGAGATAGTCATAAGTCACACTTTTGAGTTTTTAAAGTTGACTACACCATTATTATCTCTGAGAAATACTATTTACATTCAGTATTACAGGTTTCCATTTTCGACCCTTAGGGCTTCATAACATTTGACTGATTGTCTTGGCCCTCCATTGATTTCCGTGTGTTCGTCAAACATTAAATGGGCATCGTTTCAAAACTACATGGGTATGGCTTAAAGTTATGTGCCTGACACCTCCATATTTACTAGTATGAGAATAGCGAAGAAATATTTTTATGTCCCTGAAATTATCAGCTTTCAAATTTCGCCGCCGATTAAACGCTGCCAATCCGTAATCGCGACGCTCGCCTGCCGCGCAGATCTGAACGTGCTCATAAGGCAACACGGGACGCGAAACCTCCGCTGCGGCCAATCCGCGTAGGCTGCGGATCTTCCGCGTCGGTCTGTGGGAATCTTTATTCCTATTGATTCACTAATACTCGTTCATATAATTTGCACGGACGTTTGTCAGGAACTTTAATTTGAAACTAAGTGGCATAGAAGTACTGTCGACTTGCAGCTCCGACAATTCATTAGTCCCACAGATTCAGAGCAGTTTCATAGTTCCTTGTGTCTGTACCTTTAACGTTGCACCAGGTTCCTTTTACGAGACCCCAATTGATAAAATCTTTTATATACTCGTACACATGTCAGATCACCTCAGAGAATTAATTTATATAAAAAGGCGTGTTTGAACACCATTTGGTGTTTGAATTTCAAATGTTTTAGTCTCTTAGATCATTTGAAAACTTATCCGTAGACTAATGTATTCAAGAAGGATTTGAAGTCAAAGATATCCTTTTTTTAACTTTCTTGCGCTTTGTAAGAAGAGAAAGGATTGTAAGTGAACAACGGCAAACGGCGAATTTTCGACATAAAAAACTCTTTTTGTCGCGCCCTGATACAAAAAAAGCGAATAATTCCTGTTCCTATCGTACAAAATTACGTCCTCCAATACTGCACCGAACCCGGTCTCCCAGACCTACCTTTGCTTACCTGGGCTCGTGTGGCCGGCTAGCTCAGGAAGCATGTAGAGTGAAGAAGAATAGATGGTGGACGGATTTTTAAAAAAATTATGATGAATTTAAAATAAAATTATTGAGAACACAAATGGACTTTAATGAAAAACTTAAATTTTAAGCATACACAAAATCAAGGTCTTAGTAATTATTTCTTCTATTTTTATGCTATAAAACTAATGTATTACAGGGAACTTAATAATGTAAGGAAGTCGCCAATGCGCGGCGAGCACTTCCTTGATAAGAGTTTCTTTAAACAAGCGTCGCGCCTGAAGGGCGCACTGAAGATCTTGCCGCAGCTCGACAATCAAAACACAGTCACCGTTCGCAGGCAGGTCCGCTGGGGTGGGCAACCTCTACAGGTCGCCGAACCTCACACCAGGCGGCGTGTCCCGTGGGTGTCGGGGAAGGCCCTTTGAGTCCCGCGTCGGCGGCGGTGGTTGCGGTGGCGCAGCGTGGCCACGGCGACGGCGGCAGCGGCGAAGGCGGTGGTGCAATGATGAAGACGACGAAAGCGACGACCAAAAGCGACGACCAAAAGCGACGACCAAAAGCGACGACAGCTCAAGATTCAGGTGTCCAGCAACGCGATTATACTCGTCGCGTGAATTGTGATGGGCGACGCGGGCGTGATCGGCAGAGATCAAAAGAGAATATATTCGACAAATGAGCAATAGGAGGAACTACTCGTCCTCAATTTAAAGCAAAAAGGGGCACTGCCCTTCTCCGGCTCTACTGCTCTGCGAGCTGAGCGCACCTCAGCGCTCACCTCTCCTACCCTTCTGCTCCGCCTACCGGGATCTCTCACACCGTTCTGATCTGGCTGCTCGGCGCATGCCAGCGCTCGCAAGTCTTTTCTCCCCCCCCCCAGTTTCCCAAATGTTCTAGAAGTTTCCAAAATTTTTACAAAATGTGCTTCTATTGGCAAAAGGTTCCTACGTCTTACTTAAATTTGGTCCAATAATATCTTGCGTTTCGTCGGTGTGTAGAGCGGAATTTTCCATGAGGCGCTCTCACTCGCACACTTTTCGTAAATAAACGCAGGTGGTCCCTCCCAGAGTTTCCAAACTGCGCAGCCCCCCTTCCCAGCTAGATCCCCAGGGATAGACCCGCGTCGGCGTTGGCGAAAACAAACACAGTCCCCCCGTTTGCTTGGCGCCGAGGTGTCGCGGCGAGCAGTTGTGCGTAACGAATCAGCCGCCCGACGGCTCAGAAAAGACGCAAAAGCGCCAGTGCGTGATTACGCAACACTTTGTTTTCGATTAGCCTGGGTATAATATTCGGTATCGTTACAATATGTTGTGTGATCAGGATCCAAATTTTGTAGGTACTTGTTACCAAAAAATTGACGCAAAATTGGGGCAAAACGTCTGTCCGTCCGTGTGTCTGTTTCTGCTCTGATCTGTCTCTAGATTTTTTATTTATTTATTTTACGTCAAAAAACAGTTAAAAACTGCGTATGACGTGCTATGGGGAAAAGTGAATTGTGTGCACATTTTCAAATCTCCAAAATATCTCCAAATTAATATTCTCCCATCTCCAAATAATCTCCAAAATTAATACTCTCCCATCGATTTAAATGAACTCGAGGTCCTCTAAAGTTCAAACGGAAATTTTGATTTTTGAGAGTATTTTACATGAACTCCCTACAACATTTTCCGAATTTTCTTAAAAATAGCTCAAATTTTTTAATTTAATTTTGTTTTCGAGAGCGTAAAGGACGCTTAAGAGAATGATGCAGGTCTCACATTTGTTGAAATTCCAGATTTTTCGAAAATTTCAAAGGTTAAATTGTTGACGCGTCTTCTTACAACTATAATATTGAAGGTTCCTTCTTAAATGAAATCTGTTCTTTCAAAACAGATCTTGAAATAGAGTCAAATACAATTTTTTGAGCATATAAGTAGTAATCGTGTCAGTTGGCATGAAATATAGTCTTTTTTCTCAAACAGGCATGACTTATTAGTCTTTCGCCGAGTGTTTGTTGGGTGACTATCATGTTTCTTTTAGTCATTTATCATTGCGACAAAAGTCGCTCCTAAACACTCTTTTCTTCTCCGACTGAATTGCTAGTGGCAGGAAAACTGATACCACTTGTCATGAGAAAGTGCGGCTAGTGGATGTTTCTTCGCTTGTTTCCAGCGAAAAAGATCTGATCTCGTTTTCAGACTCCTATGAGAAGACTCATTCTTGTTTTGAATTTTTTTGTAAAATTGGACATGACGTTAACGAACGCGACACAATATATTTTGTCTAATATTATAATGTAAGTTAGAGTTAATGTGCAAAATAAATGATTCTAGAAAGCAAATGTAACTTTTTAACCTTGAGATACATACTTCTTAACTTGAAGGTAAGGTATTCCCCTATGGCGGGAATTATCACATTAAACTCTATTATTTGTGCCATGCAATTTTATAAAAAATATGAATGATTTCATAATCTGTCTTTAAAGTTAAGTTCTGAAAACTAGATAATACAAGTTCTTTCGAAAATTCCTTGAGCATTTGCTGAAATAAATCAGGAAACTAGAGGTGCTTCAGCAGCACATATTTTCTCGCATTTTTTGTTGGTATTACAATTTTCGAATACTCAGAAAGTTCAACGAAAATGGTACTTGTGCCATTTTTTAAGCGTCTATTGTTCTATTTTGGAGCCATGTTTTTGAGAAAATGTTGAAAATACTTTTGAGACTTTAAGCAAAGTTCTCCCCAAAATCAAAATATTTGTTTCAAACTCTCATTGGTCACTCTTAGGTGAATGACACTCTTAGGTGAATGAGCTCGTTCAAACCAATCGGTGAATATCAATTTTGAAGAAAATGTCTGAACGGTTTACGCACTAGCGTTGACTACAGACAGTCGAACTGATGGATGGATACGGCGACGGACTGACAAATAGCAATCAGAAACACGTTTTGTCGTCTATCAATTTTTCTGTACCAAGGATCGAGAAAACTACCAACATAACGTAGATTCAGACCGTGTAACATGTTAGGGGATGTCTTTTACTACATATGGGAACAAAATTTACCCAATATTTGTTACTATTGCCAGCCAATAAGAGATTTTTTGTCGAAAAATCGCCGATTTCAAACACACGATTAAAATACTCGCGTCTTACGAAGGAAGACGAGAGAGCAAAAATTACATAGGCACACACTCGAAAAAAGTAGTCAGACTCAAAGACTTGACACATATTTCCTTATGTATTTCAGCGCGCTGAATCCGAAACTAAAGCCGGAACTGCGACAAAACCCTTCAGTTTTTCCCACAAAAAACATCAAATTTACAATCTGCAATTTCATGGTGGTTTTTCGCGATTAAAAAACGGAGGCTGTTGGCGCATTTCTGGCTTCAGATTGGGATTCAGCGTGTCGACATACATAGAGAAACATGCATTAAGTCATTAGGTCTCACAACAATCCCCTAAAACAAACAAAATACAATTCCCAGGCAGGAATGACTATGTAGTTGCAAAAAACTATTCAGAATTCGAGAAACTTTATTGACAATCATTTGAAGCACTTCTACTCACAAATAGAATCAATACAGATAAATAAATCGGACGTGTATATGCTTTTCCAATTTGCAAATTTTAAATATTGTTTAATCTTTTTCTCTCTCTCTCTCTTTTTGCTTTCTCCCTTTCTCTCTCTCTTTCTTTCTCTTTCTCTCTTTCTCTTGCTCTTTTCTCTCTTTCTCTCTCTCATTCGATTTCTGAAACGTATCTCGCGTCAAATCAATTATAGTCTTTCTGTGCATCTGTATGAACAGATTTATGTAAACCAATCAATCTATCAACAATAAATTTAAATACATTGTAAACCATATCAATGGGACCAACTTATATATCCTTAACGGCTGATCAGGAGGGGTAGCTCAAGACATCAACTAATATTGTACTGCCACTGACCGGGAGGTCCTAGTTTTGAGTCCTGACGATGGCAGTATTTTAGACACTAACCAGATAGCTAGGTCGAGTTCTGTCGCTGTGTGGAGAAAGATTCTAGCGGCCAGATGCTTTGATACCTAGTATTCCGTGGTTTCTCTGACCAACACAGGCTAATGCTGGTGCAGTGCCCTACCAAACAGGCCACGGACAGCGCGCCATCTTTTCTTCCCATTCCTTGTTCTATCCTACTCTTTAATTACACACATTTACACTTACATGCACCACACTACCACACATACCGGGAGAAGCTTAGAATTTGTCTCGGCTGAGGCGATGTCCCTGGTAGGTACCTGGTTGGAGTAAACCCGGCTAGCCTGCTGTAGGTCGGCGCCGGATTTAGCAATTCAGGGGGGAGATCACAGCTATCTCCCAAGCAAATATATCTACTACACTTACGGGACTAATGCCCTTAGCCGTTGACGCGCTCGGAGTCTATCAATGATTCCACCTAATAGCTGTGAGTCCGCCTGTTGACAACTGTAGCGCCTAAACTGTTGAGCCGATTTTCTGCCAAATTGATTCTCCCTGATCCATCTGAATGGACTGGAGACTTTGGAGTTTCTAACGGATATTTTGATTGTTGAGGGTTTTTTCGTCAATTGGGCATTTACCTTTTTTATGCCTCTGCCCGAGTTTGACCTACGCGGAGCTTGTGTGGAGAAGTGGTATGAGTGCCGCTAAGTTAACTCTGAGGATTTGAGTTCGGGCTTCGGAGCAGAAAAAAATTGCTGGTTGAAAACACTTTGCAGGTTTATGTAGTAGTATTTAATTTGGGAGCATTTAGAGGTAATGTGAGAAAGTAGCACCACTAGTTTTTATTTCGGTACTCAATTGAAGTTAAATGTTCTGAGAAAGTCACATATCCTATGCAACAAGAGTTTTTCGGTTTATATTAAATGGAGATATCAGGCGAGTCGCACAAAACTCATTTAGGCGAACGAATTTAATGAAGAGAATTCTGGTCCGTATCGATTGCAAAATATTTGCTGGCGCCAGTGATGCTTTTGCTCTTACAATCGCATTGCTTGAGTCACGAAGCGATGAGCAATTTTACACAGTAAAGTGAATGCATAAATTTAAATAAGAGATACGCGGCATCATAGTGGAGATAAACAGGTGATAAGCAAAATATCATTACCGCAAATTTATTAGCAATGGCTTCTTTCGACCAGAAATTTGAGATTTGATGTACACATGTTTATACTTTATCCTAATGAAAAGGTAGCATGTTGAGATCTCACGAAGAGAAAGTGTAATTAGAATATTTAAATTTTAAAAGGTCCTTCTGATAAATTTGCGTATACAACGTAGTCGTTTTAAACTGGATCAGAATGTAGGAAGTTGCCCCCTCAAAGCATTCTATTAACACGAGAATCGAATCTCTTTCGCAAATAAATTAATATAGTGCGCCAGGAAAGTCTCTCTGCAGTGGCACTGTGCTCGTGAGAGTGCTTAAAATTATGTTGGTAGCACGAGCTGCAGCTTGAAAACGTAAAATGCGTACTCACAATAATCATAATAGATTCTGGAAGTGTTGTCCCCTTCACTTGTTTCCCATTGATCCAGTTGTTACCAACATAAATGTATTTTTAATACGAAGCCCTGATTCGGCTCAGTGAGGAGAGACACTTCTAGTGCACTGTATAAGATATGTAAATATTTCAAAGAAATTACATTCTATTTCTTCCATTAACCTTACTTTCCAATTTATTCAGAAAAGTGTTCAGTTCATGTTTCTTTACCCTGGTTGTTTCCTTTAATTATATTTCTTGCTGGTAAACCCAGAGAATATTAAGATCTTGGCCAACGGAAATATGTTTTGATTCTAATGATGTCACCGGGCTAGCCTATTTCACTCAACAATACGTAGCATAATTATAACATTTACGTTGTATTTTTATAAAAAAATTAAAATCCCTTGCTGGAATTCGAACCCGGCCCCTTCCAAACCGAAACGCTCAATTCGTACACACCTTAACTACCTCGGCCAACCGGGTCGGGTACTTGCTATATACTTCTATATTTTGTCAAGAGATAATTGTATCAGTTCTAGCATTAGGAAGACGAGAAACTGAGAAAATTTTTAAAAAATGTCCTTTGGACGACAAAAGAAGTGGTACAATTGATTATTTGAACACACCTTGTTTTCGAAAATGGAAAATAACCGTCCTGAGAGTGGTTTTCACAATTCCCTCATCGGTGTGCTGCATCATGGCTCAAGAGGTAGTTGTGTTCTAGCCTGAGGATGGGGAAAAATGAGTGCCCCGAAACGTCACTCCAAAATTTCCTCTTCTCATGAAGAAACTCTTCATGTTGATTGTAATTATGGAAATAAATTAAAAATTGGCTGTTTTGTATAAAGTTGTCAAACCATGTGGCCAAATTCATTGAGAAGAATTCTTAACGACCATAAATTAAGACTTGAAAAGCAGGTTAACGGGGCTTGGTCAGAAAAATGTACACTAGTTGTTTGCCAACGTTTCGGAAACTTTTATTTCCATCCTCAGGGCTAATATAAAAGAAAATGAAAACAACACTGTTCATGAATAATGTTACCAAAAAAACACACGTATGAGAAACAATTTTTAGCTAAGTTACAAAATATTTTCAAATTTCCTTTATATCATAACATAAACATTACATACCTTACAACATCAAGAACAACTCAACCCATTCACTGCACCATCCTCCATCTCCGGCACCTCCCATGCAATGAGGGACACAACATCACCCTCACCACACCAACACACAGCATGATTGATACTAGTACGATGTTGGGTGGTGAGACGAGAATAAATATCGTGCCTGAGTGAGGTACATGCCAGCTTCCGGTGCGAGTTTACAATTAATTTAAATTAGAAAATGTGTTAATCCGGCGTTGCCCGGGCTTTCTTCATATTCAATCCTTGTAAATGAGGGAAAATATCAATTTTATATAAACCACGGTGTTTAATATTTTTTAACGTATTGATTCAAATTTTAATAAAATACTACAATTTTCTTTCATTTTATTTTACAACACATTGCTATTAGACTAACTTTTTTTTAACCTTATGCACCGCTACAGACCTCTAGCGAATAAATTAGGTACCAGTTTTGTTGCAGCACAGTAGTGCTCTGTAGGGCTCTGACGAAATATATTAGGAACCATGTGCTCCAAAGGAGAGGCCAAAAATGGTCGTGTTGCATCTACAAACATATTATTTAAATTATTTATTTTCCGCATTTGGGTTGTGTTAGTCTTTACCAAACTTTGGAATGACACTGCGACAATCCTGAAGAAGAGCCTGTCAAAATTTCATATCTATTCATACGTTACTTTTTGTGGTATTGATGAGGATTACACGTCGTTGAATTCACTTTTATTAGTATAGATTTTCCCGTGTAAAGGCCGTGGATGAAAAAAGAGCTAAAAATGGAGAAGAGGAAAATAACAGAATATTGCAAATACATCATTGAAGCAGACGCAACAAGTTTATTTCATGTATGTAGTTAAGAATTGAACTGTAAATATTAGTCGCATAAAAGAAGAATATATCTCTTAATTGCATTTCTACGTTCATGTCAACATTTATTCTTCTGATATATTTGAACACAGTATTTTGATCTGCCGGTCAGTATTTTGAACATGACGCCGGAGAAAAATTTTGTTATTTGATTCCGGCCATCAAAAACGTCCTGAGAAGTATTATTTCCCCTGTGTTTTAATGAAATAATTGCAGAGAATATAACAATAAATCACGTATTTTACAATGTTTTATTTCGTCTTTAAAATTGCACGAAAGGTAAACAGAGCGTGAAGATCAATAAAAAATCTACCTCACAAAAAAAGAACATTTGTTTGGGAGCACAGGCTCTCGCATCTATTGCTCAACGCCACAGCTCTAATAGAGTTTTAGCCACGCCTTAAATAGCCCTCCATCCTTTTGCCCTGGTCACCTTTTTTCTCAGGAAACCTTCTCGTCGAAGCTTTGTCTTCGTGTAGAAAAGTTTTCAAGACTCTCGACGCTCTGTTTGCTCTATTAACCTCTGTTGAATTTCGTTTTTCTTCATTTTCTTGCACGGCTCTTAAAGAGCGCAGTCCTCAATCACTAGACTAAATTTTTACTAACAATTTTTTTCAACAATATGACTAATCGTGTGTAGTAAACTTAAAAATACGAGTATGTCTGTGCTTATGAGATTAGATTCATGGTTATGTTTGTTATTTTGGATGTTAAAGTAAATGAAAATCTGTATTTGGGTCTCTGAACTTTCGTAGTATGTCTTTAAACTGATCGTGCTACAATAGCACGTGTATTCTCACGTAACTGTAATATAATATTTTAAAGACAAAATCGCAGTAACTAAAAATAATAAATAAATAAATAAAAAATAATCCTGTGCCATTTTGTCAAGCGTTCTTTGCAGTGCTCGCGCAAAAATTCAATGAAACAATGGAGACTTTTGTGAGAAATTTTATAAAAATTGCATACTCTTCAAGCAGAAATTACGTTAAAACTACTCATTTTACGACACATATACGTGTATACGACATTTTTTATAAATATAATGTTTTAAAACAGATTTCATTTAAGACAAAAATCTCTATCTTCAATATAGTACCTTCAATATTTGCAATATTAATTTTTTGAAAGTTTCAAAGAGACAGAGTTCACTAAAAATGGTACTATTTGCTACATCTGAGAAAAAAATTAAGGAAAAAATTTAAAGCAGTAGTTTGAGTAAATAATTGTTTAAAAATTTGCTCTATTTGACGCAAGACGCAAGATTACGCCAAAACTACTCATATTTTTGAAAAATTGTACATGATCTTCTTCCAAGATGTATCTTGAACGCACAAAATTTTAAAAATATGTGAACAGAAAACTACACAAAATTTCCAAAAAAAGTTTCAAAAAATTGTGAATGTTCTGATTTAAAGATTTAATTTTGACGAAGAGACTTCATTACGGAAAACAATTTCTTTTTAATTTTGACGAAGAGACTTCATTAAGGAAAACAATCTATCATCTGTATTGTAGTTTTGCAATTTTCGTTAATTTAGAAGCTTCACTTCACACAAAGTTTTTAACTATTTTTAACGTAAAATAAAAATTAATTAATTAATTAATAGAAAATGGGTCCTACGAAAACAAATCTTAATGAAAAAATCGGAGGCTTGGAGAAAATATATTTTGAAATAGTTAATGCAGAATATCATATTTCTGAAAAATTATATACGAACTTATTTAAAGACATAACTCGGAACGACAATTTTTTGGGGGGAAAATCTCTTTATCTTCAATAGTGCATTTGTAAAAACATGACGAAAAAATTGAACTACCGCAATTTTCAAACATTCAACATTCATTCGAATAGTCAACGAAATTGATAGTTGCAGTTTTTTCGACGTGGTTTACACAAGAAAAAAATTAATAAAAATATGTTGAGAAATTTTTGAGGAATGTTTAAATTTGTTGTTGACGCTTCATGTAAAGTACCCCCCCCCCAAAAAAAAAAAGTACCTGTCTCGTATTCTAAGGCTGTAGCGTCAGCCAAATCGGTAGAGAATATCAGCTTTTGTAAAAATTGTGTGTCGATTTTAGCCGCTAGCGTTTTACACAGGGAAGCTGACGTTTTTCCGTCAAGCAATTTTTCGGTAACAAGAACTCCCAAATCGCGAAATATAACTACAAAACGTGTAAGTGAAATAATTCACTACATATTGGATCATAATGAGTCTATTTTTTGGTATTAGGAAACCTCAAAATGGGGTTTTCTCTCGAAAAATTGCTGTTTTTTGCTGCAGCAATACAATATTTCATACTACGTAAGGAGGATGCGACGAAGTACAAACGAGTGGAACATATGAACTCGGGCTCATCTCATACATAGTATTGCTTTATGAAATGTTTTAATGTATAGTATAGGCCGGGAGATATGATCATATTTTTCTTGTTTTAACTTGAGTACGTACCTGAATTGAATACTTGTGTAAACAGAACCGTAAAGATTAAGATTAAGCTTTGAGTATTTGTCGTTTTGTGAACGAGTAAATTTGACGGTCAATATTTTGTCAAAAAGTGTGAATTCGTATTTTAATTATACAATTTACATACGTCTTTAATAATATTGAAGAGGAAACATGAAAGATTTTGTGCTCTAGAAAAGGTAGCACAAAATGAAATGTATTTTTCAATATAAAATTTCACACACTCTGTGTCACGAATTGTAGCAATAAACCAAACTCATATTTGTACAAACTCGTTTTATTTGCATTTAGATTAGAAATTTGTGTAGTAATGAAAAAAATCGGAAAAGTTGACTGCGCCCGAATAAAGCACCCTCTAACGAGTACGCATTTGACACCGGATATTGCACTAAAATATAGACCCAGTTATTAAATAATACTATAGCACTATAGAAATATTTGTTCTAGGGTGTAAACAGCGTTTCTCGCTTGTAATCAAACAAAGGACGTAGGAAAAGGTCGCGCGTAGAGCAGAGACGGCTTAGAAAGAAGTGTCATGAAGGCGCGATTTTAAAGGGGATCAGTTGGTGTCCTCCTTTAGGAAAAATTCAGAGTTCAATGAAAATCGGACCTGAGCCGTTTTGATAAGCACTTATTTCTATGCTAGAAAAAAAATAAGGAAACATTTGGAGCCATTTTTAGTAAATTTTGAAAATGTCCTTGAGGCTTCATGTAAAGCTCTCCAAAAAGTCAAATATATCCGTTTCAAATTCGCAGGGCGTCATTTTTGATAAGAGCACTGGGGATTATTATTATTATTATTATTATTATTATTATTATTATTACTATTATTATTACTATTATTATTACTATTATTATTATTACTATTATTATTATTACTATTATTATTATTACTATTATTATTATTATTATTATTATTATTATTTTAACTCTTATGCATGCAGATTTGGGCGTTAGTGTTGCCCATAGACGGAAGGATGGATGGATGGAATGATGAAAGTACGGACGGACGGACAGACTTTTTGCCGTAAACCAATTTTTCGGTATTAAAATCTCACGTGTATTCTGACCACACAAAGTATTAGAGGAAGTGATTTATTAAATAGAGAAGCACTTATTTCTTCAGATATAATAATGAGTCATTTAATCTTTAATCCAAACGCAAAAGTAAACATATAAAGGTTTTCATTAAGTAAATATTTTTAACTTTCTCAATTTTCAAATATTCAGAGAGATGAAAATCGGACCTGCACAATTGTTATAAACGTTTTATAAGTATTTTGCTCTGAAGAAAATATCTAAAGAAAAATGTTAATTTTGAAAAAATCACCAGTGTTGTGCATTAACACAAAGTATCACCAAAACCAAAATATCCGTTTTAAATTCAAAAAGCCGCAACAACAACCATATCGATGAGGGAATATCGCATTTGAAGAAAATCTTACCAATGGTTTATCTGCTATTGGTTTTCACAGACACGTACAGACAGATATACAGACACATCGTATGCCGCACACACATTTTTCGGTATCTGGGACCCACGAAACGTGGATTCTGACTGCATGTGTTACAGGAAGAAATTGCAACATATTAGAACATAGATTGTCCACTTTTTCGGTATCAGGACCTATAATATAAATTCTTCTGCCAAAAAATTGTCATTTGTTGCCGCAGCACTCATAACCTAATAAAAATATGTAAAGTAATTATCGATTAAAATACTACACGTACTACGTACGTTGCATGAAAATATTATTACTAACTGGGTAATTGCAATAGAATTTAGGAAAATTATCAAGGAACGTATTTCAAAAGATATGCTTTAGCGATTAAAAATGCTTTGATCCTATGACCTACTTACGGATAAATGCCTTGCGAGGCTATTCCTTTGGCGCAGAACTAAGACTCATTAGCTTCTGCTCAGGCGCCACTCCAGCCCTTATTAAATTACCCGTTCTTCAAGACTTAGTATTCGCTGCTGCGCTGCGCAATAATTCTCCCGGCTGCTCAGGTGGCGTATGAGAAGCCCTCCCGACCGTTTAGGAGTTACATCAACCGTTTTAGGCGGTATCGCTTTTAGCTGACATCGACGCCTCTACAGGCTGTCTTGTAATAAACGTTACAAATTTCTAGGGCATGTAGAGAAGTCGAAAACAGTGCAGACATCTGTATTGTTTACTGGTAGCAGTGCGGTATTACAATATCAAGGTTATGCAACACAAAGACCGTACGTTTGGGAACGAGAGATGTGGCATATGTCAAGAATGTGGGGATAACAGAGAAAGTCTTAGAATAAAATTTACAAACTTCTAGGAGATGTAGAGGAGTTGAAAGTAATTACTTTTTTCCAATAAACGTGTAGTGGGAAATTGCACCATAACGGAGTTTTCTTGATATGACGTTTCACCCTGATTTTTAGGCAATCCCGTTTGCACGAATGTCTGACAGGTCAGATTCCGACGCAGTTAAGATTTCATATACCTGCCTAAAAGCTAAGAGGAAAATGACACATGTAGAAATTCATTTAACTGCACCATTTACAATATTCCACTATATGTGGGACAATACAGGTGATTGGGCAATTAGTATGAATGTTTGGCGAGAAGAATTACTTTGTAATTCATTACATCCATAAATTTTTACGTCAGGTTTACATGTTTTTTTCTTAAATGATCAGTTGAATTCCACTATTTCTTTAGATATTGATTTAATATCATTAGTATTGGTAGGCACATGGTACAGAAGGGTGTAATACCATCAATCTAAAAGAGACAACTCCTATATCGAATATAAAGGTTTCATTGATGGTTAAATGTGTGTGTGTGTGTGTGTGTGTGTGTGTGTGAAGGGGTAAATTACTGATACTTAATAAACATTCTGCTTTGGTTTTTCTGCTACACAAAACAAAATGTATCTCTCGAGTCTAGCACATCCATAAGAAGTCAGAATAGTAATCACAACCAGGCGTTTTGACCTTATGAAGCTAGAAACGGAAGAGATGAAATGGTGTGATATGAACTAAAATAATAGTCGTATGAACACAACAATTTCTTGTACCGGTGAAATATTTTCCTTACTATTCAAAGATAAAAATCGAAAAATATGGAGAAGATGCTTACAATGAAGTCATTATACAATGTAGCTCTTTCCACTATTCCAAAAGATCGAAGTGTTCCACAATATTGTATCTTCCCTGATATACATTACATATAAAATAAATGATATGATTCAGGGATTTCAGTCTTGTTTTCATAGACAGTTGCTCAACAGTGCTCTACATCGCGCAATACCAACTACATTTAAGTTGCATTCTTTAATTATTGAAGTTAATTATTTTAGAAGCTCAAAATGTAATAACCATAAATGACTAACAAAATATCCAGATATTTTCACTAGAATAAATATTCCCCTTTTTAACCCGTTTCAAATTTATGGACTAAGGCTTTGAACCGTAAGTAAAAGCCATTGTCTCAAGAATTCGTTTGCATTCCTGTACATACTTCATTGAATGCGACCAGCAGCGAAACAGCTGAATGGGCGCGGTGCGCAGCCAGATAAATCACGGCGAGGCGAGGTGTTCTATGACGGGCGGGTCGCGCGGTCGCCGGGGCGGCGCCAAGCGCCGAGAGCGCCGTCGATAGCGGGGGCGCCGTCCGTTGTGGCTCCCTGGGGACGCGGCGCGCGAGGGGGCGTGGCGCGGCGGAGGGGGTCGAACGCGGGACCGGCGCGCCGCCCGCCCGGACACGCTCCCCGCGCTCACTACTCTCTTCACTGTTTCTTGACGGAAAATAAATCCAATCAAAACGCACTCTCCGTGCTCTCTGCGCTCTACGCAGTTCTTTGGAAATAAATCAAATCCAATCACTCTCTCCACGCTCTCCGCGGTCTCGGTGTTTTCCACGCTATCCGAGCTCCCTACACTGTCCATCGTCTCCGCACCCAACCCGCTCTCCACTCTCTCCGCATTATCATAAGAGCCACGATGGGCAAGGTGCCCGCTCGGAAGCGATTCAAATCCCTCCCGGTATGAAACTAAAGTGGTTTTAGGGAGAATCGCTCCCCTTCAACCCAAACATACAATAGTCTCTCTGTTCCCTCTCCGCTCTCTGCACCCTCTTCGCTCTTTCCGCTCTCTCCGCTTTCGCCGCTCTCGCCGCGCCGCTCTCGCCGCGCTCTCGCCACGCTCTCGCCGCGCTCTCGCCGCGCTCTCGCCGCGCTCTCGCCGCGCTCTCGCCGCGCTCTCGCCGCGCTCTCGCCGCGCTCTGGCCGGTTGCTCTGATGGGTAGCTTTTCGTGTTTTTTTTTCGATTAACACCAGGCGAACGCCGGAGCAGTGCCCTAATAAACGGGCCACTGTCCGCGCGCGATCTTTCCTTCCTCTTCCTTGTCCTATTCTCACCTCTTACTTACACACATATACACTCACATGCCCTACACTAAAACAAATATTGTGAGACCGGTCGGGAGCTTAGAGTTTGTCCCAGCCGGGGCGGTGTCCCGCTGGTGGGAGATAGCTTTGGGAGACCCCCAGTACCCGACAGATCGGCGCCGGATCTCACCATCCAGAGGGGAAAGACAACCGCCACCTCCCGAGAAAAAAATATGCACTGCATTTGCGCGACTAATGACCTTGGCTGCTGACGGGCCCAGAATCATGTTTATCAAATTTAATAAATGGAGGCTTTTTATATTCTTCACGTCTCTTAATAATACGCATTGCGTATCTAGATGCTTTGAAAGACAATGCGAAACTGCTATTCAATTTTTTACAGAATATTTCTGTTTTGGTGCCCAGTTGGCAGTTGCGTGGTTCTTCCGCTCTCCTGCTTCCACGCCCATCTTCCACCCTACACCTCCCCCCTCCCCCCACTCAACCCGACGAGATGAGACGTACGCTGCATGAAGGGCAGAGACGGGGTAATTTGGCCTTCGGGGGATCTTCTGACGAGATGGGTGAGGCGCGCCGGAAAGAAAAGAGCAATCGGAAGAATCGAAGAACGCTTCAAAACACTGCGAGTGTTGGGCGGCAGAGTGCAAAGGTCAGGAGTTGGATCCTCTGTGGCCGAGGCGACTCGGATGCTATTTTCGTTTCCAATTCTTAACTCTCTACCTCGGTGCACGGTGAAATAAGATTAAATTTGCCGTGTGATGATACTGATCACGTGTTTTTTTATCTCCAGAATTCTGCGTCTCTATAAATTAGGATCAAATTTGATTTCATCTTTGATTCCAGTAATGCGAGAAGAAACAAGAAGTTAACCCTATTCCTTTATATTACTTTTGAATTTTAGGAATTATTGTTCAATGAATACGTCACTTAATACCTGAAATAATTGAATGAATCTTGTAGTTCTTCATTTTTAAACAAAATCGTTATAATTTTCCACAAATTTTCATAGTTACATTTATTTGATGTTTTGTAATATTAATATTGATATTTCGTTGCATGGGTATCAGCCATCACAACATATTAATGGCTTCACTCTGCAGAAATTCTACCATTATCTATCTGTACTCTACTAACCATCACTATGAAATAATATTTTTATATTGTGTAGCATTTTCAATGTATTCAATTGACAGAAACAGATTGAGTTACCTTTGTATAAAAATACTCTAAGTTAATATATTCTATTTCATATATTTGACGAAGGCACATTTTCGGTTTTCTAACAAAGGGCAACAATATCGTTTGTAAGTTGTACGTTAAGTATTAGTTTTGCTTTAGTTTCCTATACTTTATGCTATAAATGCTTTATGATATACAATGCTTTAAAGAGCTCAAGAATTTCCATTTCGAATCAACTGTATTCAACAATGGTAAAAGCATTAGGTGAGTAAATGTGTGTACACTGAATAAATTTGAGACACATTTTATAGGTCTATATACACTGAAGTGCCAAAGAAACTGGTACACCTGCCTAATATCGTGTAGGGCCCCAGCGAGCACACAGAAGTGCCGCATCACGACGTGCACGGACTCGACTAATGTCTGAAGTAGTGCTGAAGGTAATTGACACCATGAATCCTGCAGGGCTGTCCATAAACTCGTTAGAGTACGAGGTGGTGGAGATCTCTTCTGAACAGCACTTTGCAAAGCATCCCAGGTATGATCAATAATGTTCATGTCTGGGGATTTTGGATGCCAGTGGAAGTGTTTAAATTCAGAAGCGTGTTCCTGGAGCCAGTCTGTAGCAATTCTGGACGTGTGGGCTGTCGCATTGTCCTGCTGGAATTGCCCAAGTCCGTCGAAATGTACAATTGACATGAATGGGTGCAGGTGATTAGACATGATGCTTACGTACGTGTTACCTGACAGAGTCGTATCTAGACGTGTCAGGGATCCCATATCACTGCAACTGCACACGCCTATCACAGAGCCTCCACCAGCTTGAACAGTCCCCTGTGGACATACGGGGTCCATGGATTCATGAGGTTGTCGTCATACTCGTACACGTCCATCTGCTCGAAACAATGTGAAACGAGACTCGTCAGACCAAGCAACGTGTTTCCAGCCACCAACAGTCCAATGTTGGCGTTGACGGACCCAGGCGAGGCTTAAAGCTTTGTGTCGTGCAGTCATCAAGGGTATACGAGTGGGCCTTCGGCTCTCAAACCCCATATCAATAATGTTTCGTTGAATGGTTCACACGATGACACTTGTTGATGCCCCAGCATTAAAATCTGCAGCAATTTGCGGAAGAATTGCACTTGTCACGTGTAATGATTCTCCTTAGTCGTTGTTGATTCCGTTTTTGCACAATCTTTCCCGATATTCACAGTACACTCGTTAAATGGTCGTACGGGAAAATCAAAATTTCATTGCGACCTCGGAGTGACTATGCCAAATCTCCCTTACGCCGGCTATATCACCGCGTTCAAACTTACTTAAATCGCGATAACCTGCCATTGTAGCAGTAGTAACCACTCTCACAACTGTGTCAAATTCTGGTTGTTTTATATAGCCGTTGCCGACCAGAGCGCCGTATTCTGATTGGTTCTAAATCTCCTTATTTCAATACGCATGGATGTACCAGTTTTTTTGGCTCTTCAAAATACATTGATTTGTCAAAAATAAATTAGCATTTTGGCAACGTAACATTTTGGCTTACTTCACACCATCTTATCTATTCTGTTTCCTGTTTCATCATGTCAAAAAGGAAAGTGATAAGCAAGTAGATTTTGTGAACAATACATTATTTTTAAATGGCGAAATCATGTTAGCAAATGAAACGCATTATTAATTTTTGCGCCTTTGAAATGTTTTACAAAATCACTATGAAATTAGAGAAGAAGTAGCTAAAAAAGTACATTGTTAGGGATGATAGCTAAAGCTAAAATTTGACAGCAAAATTCACTTCACAAAGGAAAATCGAGTTCGATTAAACAATTGATATATTTACACAGTCCAATTAATGTATAGAAAATGTACGTAGAATATGCCACACAACGGTTTTCTTGCATATTGAATTGTGGGGTTAATTTGATACCCTTTGAACGAGATTCTACAACGAATATTCGTGCAATGAATATGCTGAATAATTAAAAATCATTTAATTACGGCCCACATGCGGATTCTATTCACAGCAGATGATACTCAATAGACGCGTTCCCGTTGATATCCAAGCGTTAATTGGATGTACAGGTCAGGAAAAAGCATTTCACATATTAAGCATATTCATGTTCGTAATGCATATAGTATAAATGACATGTGTACCTTTTAGAGGTGCGGCTGCCCGTAATGTGATTATCCCTGATCTGCTTACAAAAGTGTCACGTGTTCATAAAATCATTTCATTTTGCGTATTAAATCAGATATTTATTATTATATAAGGTGTTTACTATTATTACGCACAATGTGGCGAATCTACAAAATGTTTAAACTAAAAAAAGTTTCACGCATGTTATCAAGACTTTTTATTCGTCAATAATTGTATTTTTCATTTCTTTGCAAGAATGTCTCAAATTTACTATCTCCAGAAAATATTACCTGTCTCAGTGTCTCCACTGTATTACGTACGCGTCATTCAAATAAGATTATTGTCAATTGCCCTAAACGACTTAACAAGTAATCGAAACCCCCTACCAACAGTATCAAACACTATAACAATTAAACCTGACGTATACTCAAGACCCCCACTCAACTCAGCTGACAAAAAACAAATTCAACAAAAAATTAAAAGCAAGTTCAGATCACTTTTCCAACCCAAATATAAATTTGGATTAATCATTTTGTATCGGCATTGGTAACATTGTAATATGTCAGAGAAAATAGAAAACGCGAATAATCATGCATGGAATAAACGGCAGTTCACATGATGTTATCGGTATCTATGATGATTTTACAAAAAATGCGAATATTTTTATTCTTAAAAAAGTCGCCCGGAAACATGTTTCATTCAAAAGGTGAGTTGTCTCACCCTGCTCCAAACGCTCGTTTAAAATCTGCTGACTGATTTACCTCCGAGTATTGCAACTGTTGCCACTGCAGTGAATCTGACTGGGATGTACTAGTGTTTGAGTCCCGACGGTGGCAGAATTTTTGACACTAGCTAAATGGATAGGTCGAAGACTCCCTGCCGGAGAATTCTACCACCAAGCTTCTCTGGTCGGACATTTTCTATGGTTTCTCCGGTCAATATCAAGCACATCTCATACAAGAATGCTACCAAACAGATGATGAACTACCCGCGTAGGAAGTCGTGGTTTCTGGTGGGCAAATGCAAGCAGTCGCCCGGACCGAGAGCTTCACGGCGGAACTCACGTCGATATTGTAAGGTCGGTTCTCAGTGAGTAAGCGACTTGCTGCCGACCCTTGGGTGGGATTGCGCGTGGGATATGTTAGCCAACATGCCCTGCACAGCGGAGCGGCGAATCCCAAGACAACATATAAAAGTCCAAACGGTGAACACGAACCTCTCTGTCGGGGTTGCCCATGTTCCGGCTGACTCACGTCGATAGTCTCGAGGGGGAGGCAATGAGGACATGGGTTCCCCGAGCCCACTGGATCTTGACCCTGGGGCCCCTAGTTGGGCGCTTGGCTTCGTCGTGACAGTGGCACAATACTCTGGGCGAAGAGCAAGGACTTGTCCCGGCGCACATGAGTAGCGCATTGTTTTGACTCCGGTACTAGCCTCGATAGCTAGGAGCTCTGAGTTGGCAGGGTGGTCCGACTCAGTCATTGAATTGGTCATTTGCCGTGAGGGCAAACTGCGTTCCGGCGGGATCTGGATACCAGCCCGTCGGTGCACTTGTGCGTCGGCGGGGAATGAGGACAAATAGGAAAGCTTAGGTGCCCACCCTGGGGTTAGCGCCCCCTATTAGAACAAGTGTATGCGTGGTGTAATAGACCATGCAGGGATGCAGAGTGCAGTAGACCACGCCCACGATCATTCATTGCTCATCCTTGTTGCCTCCCTTTAACCACACTTAAAAATACATGCAGTATTCTGCCTCACATGTCGGGAGCTCAGAGTGTGATCCATCTAGGGTGGAACCTTGCTGGGGGAGGTTTGAGGATGGGAAAACTCCACAAACCGACGTGTAGGCCGGCACCGCATCGGTTGTTCTAGCTGGAATGGAACACCGCCACCTTCCGGTGGCGTTCCTTTCAAGTTAGAGCCATTACGCTATATGCACAACACGTGCGAAACTAATAACCATAGCAGTAGACGCGTTCAAAAACTCCATTTAATCAATTAATCAATCATTTAAAAACTGTCACTGCCGTGATAATTGCGTGCTTTCTTGAATACGTGTCACGTGAATAGGCAAAAATCAGACACAACGTCAATTTTCAGAACTATTATCTTCGTTAACATATTTTCGTATTGTATTTCAGTCTAAATAATACAATTCCGGACAGTTGTTATGGATTATAGATTTAGATACAAAATTTTTTGTTATTGCCCTTTTAATATATGCTCTAGGAAGCAATGTTGACATCTGCTCTGAGAACTGGGAGCACGGGAAGCAGGCTTTTCATTGTCTGAAAAAAGTTCTGGGCTCTACGCCAGCCTTGATAGAGCCACACGAAGATATGATTTTCCTCCCATGAGTATGTTTCGTAATTATTCATTCGCAGGTAATGCTTTAGACCTATAGATACGGTTAAATTTGTTAAAACTATATTTCGTTTGAAATAACTTAAACAACCGTAAACGGGGGACGCCGGGTATCAAAACGTCCCTGTAGACTATGTCCCTGATAATTTTAGTTTCGTGACCCCCATTTATTCGTGGAGAATGATTGAAAGATACTTAAAATACGTACTTAATGCATCAAATCGATACTTGGAGTTCCTCAAGGATTAATTTTAGGCCCTATTCCCTTCTTTCTATACGTAAACGATTCGAAACGATTTTGTTTTCCTAGACGATTCGAAACGGAAGAACAGTTCTCTTTGCGGATGATAGAACATTATTTGCAATAAAAAACGCATAAATAGTACAATATCAGATGTTTCAAATTGGTTCCGAAATAACAAATTAATAGTAAATGACAAGAAAACGGTTTTAATGCAGTTTCCCATTTTAAATAAACAATTATGTACTCCATTGAAAATGAACGGTGTACCATTGACAGATATTAAACAATACAATTTTTAGGTATCTCTATTCAGTCAAACCTTAAATGCCACTTAAATGCCAAATTAAGTTCATTATGCTACGCGTTCAAAATTCTTACAAATTCAGTCAGCCTTCATACTGCTCGTTGTGTATATTTCGCGAATATTCATTCATGCTTGAGATATGGCATAATATTCTGGGGAAATACATCTTATAGCTCCCAGACTTTTAGATTACAAAAACGAATTGTGCGAATAATAACCAAATCCCACCCACGTGATTCTTGTAAGCCTCTCTTTATTAAATCTAGGAATTTTACTATTACCTTGCCTCTTGATTTACGAATCAGTGGGTTTTGTTAAAAATGACTTGGTTAAGGGCGGGAATATATTTTCATTAAACGCCGATGTCCATTACTATAACACTCGACGTAGAATTCATATTCATCTGGTGACAGTATCAACAGCTCATTACAAAAAATTCACATACAATACATGTACATTATTTTACAACACTTTGCCTGATGACATTGAACGATTAAATTCGATAGAAATGTTTATATCCCAAGTGAAATCGTTTCTGCTGCATAATATTTTCTATACAATTAGAGACTATACTTAGCGTCACAAGGAAAGTAACATTAATTATAATAGTGATATTTAATGCATTATTTACCATTTAGACTGTATAAATATAAACAACCTGTAACAAGTATTGTACCGCAGCCTCCGGGTCAAGGACCCCCATCTCGGTCGGGTTTTTCGTCCAGTTTCCCTGATCCATTGAGCATATGCTGGCCCCTTATTTTGCTGCTGGACATAAATGTAACTTCATTATCTGTGCACTTCTTCTATAATTCAGTGGGAAATATAGTTATTCAAATTATCGTTCTCCATGTTGTTGCGGCAGGAAGTATTATTCCTTGACGAAGGACATGATGAGGGATAAGTCCCCCAATTAATTTATTTACCCTTGAAAATAAATTTTATTACATTGGGGCGAATATTTTTGTTAACACTCCTTGCAAAAAACGCTTATTTTCTTTCTGTATTCAAAATTCAAGTAGTATATGGCTTAGGATAAGGATCATGGAATGTTTGAAAAGTGCACTGAATTCGTTTCATTCCATTGTACGTCATACACAGTTTTTAACAGTTTTTTACGTAAAATAAATTAAAAAAAGACGTCATCACGTCAGCTCCCGCCCGTTGTCGCCGTTCTGGGCCGCGCCGGCACTTGCCGCCCCTTCGAAAGCAAGACGGATATGCCGAGCGACAACATGGGAAGGTCACGGACTGGGACCCCGAAGAGCTCCTTTTGCCCGTCGACGAGCTCTTAGAAGTCTACGCCCCAGCAGCGCCACTACAGGAACCCGTGCCCATAGATTGAGCATTCTGGCGCCCTATTATCACGGAGCTCAGCACTACGCAGGATGATGATCGGCAAAATACCGACAACTCCGATACAGACCTCCGGACACCGTCCTGACATGGACGCCAGCGGGGGACGCTAGCATGGAAGCCCTACATGGGCTACGTTTGTACCTTAAACAACGATCTCAGAGAGTAGAAATACCTTACAGGAATGATAGATCACTATGTACACACCTCTCCGACTGCCGATTGTACGTGGTGTCCCGCAGGGATCAATTTTAAGCCATATTCTCTTCTTACTACACGTAAAAGTAAAATTCTATACAACCTGTAACAAGCATTGTATCACTGCTTTGGGGTCATTTACCCCATTTCGATCAGGTTTTTGGTCCAGTTTCCCTGATTCTTTGAGCAAATGCTGAGATGGCCCCTTGTTTTGCTTCTGGACGGAAATGTAACTTCATTATCTGTGCACGTCTTCTAGAATTTAGTGGGAAGCATAGTTAATCAAATTATCATTTCCATGTTGTCGCGGCAGGAAGTATTATTCCTTGCCGAAGGTCATGATGGATAAGAGCCCAAAATTTATTGCTGATTCATCCTTGAAAATAGATATTATATCGGAGAGTGTTTTTGTTTTTGCTTAGTGTAGGGATCACAGAATTTTGAAATCTTGCACAGAATTCACTTCTCTTCATAGCATGTCATACAGTTTTTAACTGTTGACGTAAAATAATTAAATAAAAATTCTCAGGGTTGTAATATAAGTACTTTTTCCTCAAATGTTTCTATCGATAGTGATGATTTATTCAATGAAACATTATTTTTAATTTAGTGCGTAATAGTAATACATCTCCAACTTACATTCGTATGAATTCGAGGGTTATTTGTAATCTTGCAGAATAGGTATATCTAAAAATGTAATAGCTGGCAAAAAATGTTATCACACCTTCAATCACGTATTTACAAAATACTGGAACTTTTTGTTCCAGGATCACAGTTATTTACTTTTTACTTTCTATGTAACATTCATTTCCTGAACTTGCCTTAATTTTTTGCCTTAATTTGTTTGCTCCATTGTTATATTTAAATAGTAACTTGCAATCTGCTGCACATATACATCAAAAGGTAGAGATTAACAAATTTCACATTTCATGAAAATTAAATTACCTAATATTAATAATGAAAATAATATTAAATAAATAACACTAATTAATAATCAAGACTACCTTCACAAATCCAATATGCCTGAATTGCTTTAGATTTTCTCGGTGTTATCTGCCTACTGTTCTAGGAAACTGCTATGATGAGAACAGGAAATGAGGAATAACATTTGTAAGTTTCACACGTTTTCATATCAGAAAGTTATGACGTTTCTTTGATTTTGCACACGTTTTAGAAAAGACTGCTATTGCTCTACCACGTAATAACACGACTACGAAGATTTCAGAATGAATGCGAAACACTTTGTGTACCTGAAATAGGTAGGCTGGGAAACCCGTCTTCCTTTGTCTTGCCTGCAAGGGACGGGAAAGGGTTTCTAATTTCCTAAGCCGCACCCAAAATAAACAGACCAGACCCCTACACTAGGCAAACGTTGCAAAAACGCACCACGACAACAAATATTGAATGTTAAAATAGAACAATATTAATTTAAAAGGTTTTTGTGAAAAAAGATAAATTATTGTACAGAATAAAATATAAAGCTCAAACAAAAATTATATTTTAAATTTATTATACGTTAGTTTAAAAAGTGGAAAAAATATTTCTAAGTTTTTAAACAGTATCCATGTTCCATGTGTTCCGTAATTATGCATCAAATCGGGGTGAAATTTAATTTTAGCATTAAATTTAATGTCCAATTTTATTAATCTCTTTAATGTAAAAGTATTATGTTTCATGTACTGCTGTACGGTAAATCTACATTGATTTTAATTTAAGCATTAAATTTAATGTACAAGTACATTAATCTCCCTTTCAATGTACAAGGTGCTTTAGTATTAATATACAGGTGTGCATTAATCTACATTAAATTTAATGTAACTTTTTACTGTAGAGTTCGTTTCACGATGTAGGAGCGCGACGGTGTAAAGGCCACTCGTACAAGTCTCAAACAAAATCACGTGATAAATCATAAATGTCTTCCGAAGATACCTTACCTCTCACGGACTCCTTTCAGAGTCGTGTTATTTTTTTTACGAATTTTCTTTATGTACGTATCTGATAATTGTAACTGTTAACATGTCACTGAACAGAATACACCGTCTTTTACTCAAACGTTCAATGTTCGGAAGCAGGAATTGACAGGGAGATGGATTATGACGCTGGATGTTCCGCGGTTATTACCAGAGAAGTCAATTTTGAGTGATGATCATCAACGGAGAAGCATTTCTGTGTTAGGATTTCGACTTGTTGATTTTGTATTGTTAACAATTAATTTAAAAAGTGACATATAGGCGTTACTTTCATTACTACTTTCATATTATAAAAAGTCAAAACGTGCCATACACGTTTCATTCTTCTTCAAAAATTATTATATTAGACTCATTATATTATTCATGAGGCACCATTCCTTATTTTTAATGAGAGTTTGTCGACGGTGATATTTCTATGACACAGGAATTGAAACATTAAAGAGCAAATGAATATTTTTGTAGCGTCGAAAAGAATTTCTTTCAGGACTCTTTTCACAATACTTTCTTAATATTTTGTGGCAGAAAAAATAAGCAAAAATACTCGACGGTGGAAATTCGCGGTGATGGCGGCCGCAATCGAAAGTAACAATTTGAAAGTTTAATATTGTGTCGGGCGGGATGCTCGAGATGTAATGGCTACTACATGTACTTTCCATCACTGGGAACCACGTTTGATCCCTGCCCAATTCATGTAAAACTAGTGGTGGTAAGGGCAGCACAGGTTTCCCTAGAGATTTTCCGCTGCCTTTACCCCTCATTTCATCGCTATTATCTTCTCATTTGATCACTCACAAATCTCAATGACGTGATGTATTTACCGGCCTCCAAATAACCAAGTAATAACTATTTAATTTTTCAGTTTCCTTGTAGGGTTACTAAGCGCCTGCTTTTAACATTCCGTATTAATTTTTCTTTTTAATGTATGACCTATGGCATTTTTCTTTTCCCAAAAGTCCAATATATTCTCAATTTCCATCCAGCATTTAGTGCGTCATTTTTTTCTGCAAATAAAGAAATAAAAATTCGACATAACGCACTGAATGTCGGCACTAATTTTATCATTAATTAATTTTAAGGTTGATTTCTGTCATTAGATTTGTTATTAATTCTGTCATTATGTGTGGGAACTTGGTGGCAGAATATCTTAGCTTTACATTCATTAAGCTTGCATTGACGAACAATACAATAGTCTACTAAATAAATAAGAGATAATTAAAAAGAGTAAATTATCATAATAAATACTACATAATTTCACCGTACAACCCTTCACAGCACACCACTCCTCTTCACTTCACAGCACTAAACTTCCTTGAATTGTGATGTCTGATGGCTGATGGCTGATATGACTGATAATGACTGTGTTGACTGATGAAAAGTATTTTTCAGCTAAAACCAGAACAAAGAATGTTAAGTGAATTTCTAAACAAGAAACCCTTGCACGCTCCAATGTTAATTTCTTCAAAAATGCAGGGGTAGGTTTATTTAAGTCCGGGATTTCAACAATTATTTGCAACAGATAAGAATTATATTCAGCTATGATTTCTTGATTTTTTATTTAATATGAGTTTTTCTAGCATACAATGTCATGTTACTGTGTTACTTTTTAATTAAATCGCATAAAATCTTAAAAAGACATTTTCCTACCCAAATATTGTACATCGTGCAAATGCTATACAAAATATCAATATTTGTTGAGGGGAAGTTGATATACTGACATTTGTATTAATTTTAATAAAAAAGTGCTCTTATAAAGAACATTCAACGTTTAATATTCCCAGCAAACACTACTGCCGTCACTATTGCATGAACTCCATGTAGGCATGTCTCCCATCGGCATTGTCTCCACCATTCTCATAGTCCTCGCCTATTCCGTTGACATTTAAATGAAGGGTGGGGATCAGATAGTCATATGCCATATTCTGGTAAAAATTGATATCTTAAATTCTGCAGTACGACCCTCAGCTAACCACCTCGGATGTCTAAGTAGTATTAAATTTTAACTACAAACGGCAGAGTGGCAAAATAAGGTTTTGAATAGCTTCTTAACTGTTAACTAATATAACACGTTATATTCACATATTACACAATTCAATTTCAGTCTCAGGTGGCAGAGAACTCTACGTTCAAACCTGCAATTTATCTTCGTTAATAAAGAACCATTGTTTTGAACTCATTGTAAATCACAAGTCCTAGATTGATTGATTGATTAATTAGCATTTCCAGGAGAGTCAACTACTAAGGTCTTTAGTCTCGTAAGTGTAGTGCATGATTTATCAAAGGATGTGGCGGTGATTTTCCCCCGCTTGATGGCGAGAACCGGCGCCGACCTACCCGTCGTGCGCTTGCGGGGATTTCCTCAACCATGTACGTCCCACCAATGGAACACCGCCCCAGCCGAGGCAAGCTCTAAGCTCCCGACTGGTTTCCCGGCATGAGTGTAGGGCATGTAAGTGTATGTGTTTTTATGGAAGGGGTAAGGATATTACAAGGAACAGGAAGAAAAGATCGCGCGCTGTCCGTGGCCCGTTTCTTAGGGTACTGCTCTGGTATTCGCCTAGTGTTGATCGGAGAAACCACGGAAAACTATCGATCAGAGCAGCCGGCCTCTTGAAGTCTCCTCCAGACAGCTGCTGAACTCGATCTATCTAGCTAACTAGTGTCGAAAATCCGCCGGGACTCGAACCCTAGGACTTCCCAGTAAGAGACACTGCTTTACAAGTAACAGCAATGCCCTGAGCCACCCAAGCCGGTACAAGTCCTAGAATATAGTGTAATTATTCTATCAGGTCAACCCGGCACTTGGCCTTTGCAGTGGCAGCAGGGGAGTCGAGCAGTCCAGGGAAGAGGGTGCGGCACGGAAGAGCGACAAAGGCGTGCAAGCGGGGCAGGCGCTGTGGTACACCGCGGAGACCCGCGGGACGTGACGAGCTCCGCCCCCGCTGCCCTCCGCCCACCGCCCACCGCCCGCCGTTCCGCCCTTCTCTCGTTCGTGTCCCCTGGCGCGGCTCGTGGCGACTCTGAAAGGGCCCTCGCTCCGTTGCCACAAATGCCACTCGCTCGCCGCCACAGGTCGTTTCGTTGGTCATTCGGCTGCTTCTCCGAATCGCAGCTACAACCACTGTCCCTTCCCCGGTGACTACTGATTGCCTTCCATTCAGATAAAAGTTTTAATGTCCATTAATGTATTTGTATAAATACCTTTGCTATTTAGCCAAGCACTTAAATAAATTTGATTACTCATCAAACATTGATTCTTTTCTTTCATTATCTTTTCATGAGCTTCAGTATATTTCCATATTTAGGTCATCAGATTCTATCTTATAATATGAAATTTAATATAATTGTGTTCAAAAATTAACAAACATATAAGCAATTTCATATTATATCATAGAATTTTAAACACCTGAAAATGGAAGTAAAGCCAGGTTCACGAAACGATTCCTATAAGAAAAATAAAAGTCAATAACAATTGATTGGTAATAATGTTTTTTAAACGATAGTCTAAAAAAGGAAGGGATCTTATTTCGCACCGTTTCATCCCCCACTCGCCTACCCGCTCCTCTCCATCCATCATCCCCGCTGCGTCTCGTTCCCCACACGCCCTCCTCGCCATGGTCTGCCCTCGCCCCTCTGCCCCGCCCCCTTGGCTCGCCCGACAACCGTCAGCTCCCGACGCCCTTCTACAACTACGCCACGCTGGTCCTCAGCATTGACTTTGTCCAAGAAAATCAATCACGCCGATTTCCCTTCTCGTTCTTTCGCGTACAGACGTATGAAAACCGATTATTATGTTGCTACTGCTTGTAAATAGTGAACAGTCAATGTTCTTTCAATGTGTGTAGATAAACTATTATTGTACTCGCGCATTCGCTCTACCGCGATTGCAACTTAATCAAGGCTTCCTACTCTCCGATTTAAACACAGTGGCATCAAGGTCACGAGCTGGACGGAGAGGGGGACATTGCCATCACATCGGCAGATTTGTTACGCCTTACATTTTGGGTATTGGAACTTCTTATTGGATGACCACCCTCCATGGATGTCCATCGCCATTGGATGTCCATCGCCATTGGATGTCCATCGCCATTGGATGTCCATCGCCATTGGATGTCCATCGCCATTGGATGTCCATCGCCATTGGATGTCCATCGACATTGGATGTCCATCGACATTGGATGTCCATCGACATTGGATGTCCCTCCTCATTGCATATCCATCATGGATGTCTTCATTGGATGTTTTCATTGGATGTCTTCATTGGATGTCTTCATTGGATGTCTTCATTGGGTGTCTTCATTGGATGTCTTCATTGGATGTCTTCATTGGATGTCTTCATTGGATGTCTTCATTGGATGTCTTCATTGGATGTCTTCATTGGATGTCTTCATTGGATGTCCTCATTGGATATCCTCCTCATTGGATGTTCCTCCTCTCCTTCCAGCTCGGGACTTTAAACTGTCACTATGCTTAAATCGGCGTGTACGTGTGAGACATCAATGGTGTCCTAGGCGCAAAGCCAACAGCGGCCGCGTGTATAAGGCTTACAGCGCGTTCGGCACGGGCAGCGAGATGCCGGAGGCGGGAGGTTCGGTTATTGTGATTCCAAACAAGTCACATCTTCTGCGTTCACCCCGGCCACACGCCGCCCTCGCTATAGTGTGTTTACCATCAAGTGTAAACGCTCCCTAGCAATCGCCTGTTGATTATCTTCTAAGTCATGAAAATGTGTCCGAATGATTTTCAGGTTCTGATTCTTCACTCTATCTCGTTTTCCGATGTCGAGATGGGAAACTTGGAGAGAGATGTTCAACTGATTGAATTTAGTATACAGCTGTACTACTCGGATCTATATCACCCAGAAAGTTGTTTAGCAATGAATAAATCAATGATTTCAAAAAGGATTCATTGGATTTACCTATTAATAAATTGGAATGTTATTATACAATAGAATAGAATATTAATATTAACTTAAATTATTAAATTACTATTTCTTTAATAATTTGTTTAAATATGGGCAAAAATAAATTGCTGGCTATTTAAAAATGTTCCCTTATAAATGCAACATAAAATATATATTTCATTTCTATTATCGGTGAAATGAAATTTATAACTATCACATATGACCAAAAATCCTGATGCAATTGTTGAAATTCAATTTTTCCAGCATTGTTGCGGATTATTTTGTAAGATCTTTTTGAAATGCCATATACTCACTAATATAAGGCCACCCAGCGATCTGCTACGAAGAGGAGCCGCTGCTTCCTCCCTGCTTTTTCTCGCAGCTCCATCAGCAGTCGGAGCAGATTACGTCATCTTTTATCGATCGGTGGCTTGCGGTACAGTGCGTCGCGCCTTATTTTTTCGGGGTATTTTTCATTGCACGGTCTGAAAACGTCTCACTGCTCTGAGAAAGAATATTACGACAGAAAAAACACTATTTTTGTAACCTTTATTGAAATGTTTACTAGTTATACACATGTTTGTGATTTGAAAATGTAAAAGACAATTTCCAATTCAGCATGGAAAGAAAAGTTTCCTTTTACAGATTACGCCAGATATGCCACATTTTTAGTAGCAGAAGAGCGCTCAGTCACATTAAGAAATATAATTGCTGCGACATTACGGTTTATTGTGCTGCTCATTATGAAAAGTATTGTCAAAACTACCGAAAACATATTACTAAATAAACTAATAACGGAAATACTGAGAGCGAAGGAAATCAAAAGTTTAAAAAATTAAGTTAATTGAGAAATAAATTATTTTGCTTAAAGCATTTCACATTGGAATCTGTAATAGCACTTCTCATTTGAGATCTAAAAATTTTCAAAAAAACAAAAAATACTGCTCACAATTGTACGTTGATCCAAACATGCCTAACATTCGAGCAGCATTCAAATGCAGTTTCGGAAAATGTTTTTGAGAGATATTCTCATAAAAATCTAATAAATGTTTCAGCAAATCAGCAGCAAATCAGTCGTTTCAAATTGAAAATCACTAGGAACAAAGCTTTCATCAAGAGGGAGAGGTATCGAAAATAAATTAAATCTAATTGTAAATCAAACAAATCCATAAATCGCGTTGAAAATTCCGAACGCAATGTTCTGAATACATTTATACACTCTCCAAAATTTGATGTTTAGTGAACGTTTGACTCTGGAGATAATTTTCAGAAGCATGAAAGATTCTTCTTTTAAAAGAGATAATACTTTGCATTTAAAGACCTCCAACAAAGAGAACTGCAGATTATATTTTGTTCTTAGAAAACCTGGAGATAACACTTAACAAAGTCAGCAATCGCTCTTTTGAATCCATACTTGTATGCGGAGATTTTAACATTGATTTTCTGGTCGAATCTCGCGAGAAAGAAGTTTCTCAATTTAATTAATTCCTTCAATTTAGACATTACAATTAATATACCTACACGGATCACACAACATTCGATGAAGGCAATTGATCAAATTATAATTAACAAAACTACTACTCGATATGAAGTTGAAACCAAAGATTTAGGATACAGTGACCACGATGCACAAATTCTTACCATTATAAGAAATGCGATCACTGACACAATAAATAATACACGTATGACTAGATTGTTTACTAAAAGTAAAATTAAATTATTCATTGATTACTTGATGCAGGAGTCATGGGAAGCGGTTTAATATACTGTTGATACAAACGACAAATATAATTCTTTTTATTCAACTCTTTCAATTCATTTTAACACTTGCTTTCCTCTTCAAAAACGAAAATTAAATATTTCACGGAAAAGCAATTCTTGGATAACACAAGGGATTAGGACATCTTGTAAAAACAAGCGATTTCTTTCTTTCATTTCTAAACGTCATGACGTATCTCAATATTTCCTTATCTACTTTAAAAAATACAAAACATTGTTACGAAAAGTCATAAGGCAGGCTAAAATCATGAAAAACGATCAGGATATTTTGAACTCAAATAATAAAACAAAAGCAATGTGGAATATAATAAAAAATACTACCAAATCAACTAGAACACCCGTAGAGAATGTTGTTTTAAAATATAACGATATAAATGTAAACGATCCGGCAACAGTGGCTAGTCTCTTTAACCAATACTTTTCGAGAATTGCTGCCGATCTCACTAAGGGTCTTCAGGCACAAGATTCAAAAACAGACAGTTCACCCAAAATTTTAGACACAATGTTCGTTTCCGAAACTTCTTCCTATGAAATTCTCAAAATAATCGGTAAACTAAAAAAAAAATTCGT
This sequence comes from Teleogryllus occipitalis, assembly GCA_011170035.1. Taxonomy (NCBI): domain Eukaryota; kingdom Metazoa; phylum Arthropoda; class Insecta; order Orthoptera; family Gryllidae; genus Teleogryllus; species Teleogryllus occipitalis. The sequence continues at coordinate 55,339 of BLKR01002988.1, read as the reverse complement.
CCGGTTTAGATAAATTCCCAGATTCTTTGTTAAAGACTTGTGCGTATGCCATTATACACCCGTTAACTCACATATTTAATGCATCTTAATGCACTGGAACGTTTCCAGATATTTTCAAAACAGCTAAAATTAAGCCGCTCTTCAAAAACGGCAACAAAAATGAAATTCAAAATTACCGGCCCATTTCTCTTCTATCAGTTTTTTCAAAAATATTAGAGAGACTTTTTTACGTACGAATGGAAACCTTTCTCACTCAACACGACGCGCTTTCAGATAGCCAACATGGATTTAGAAAATCAAGATCAACGGAAACAGCTATATTTTCTTTTCTTAAAGATGTCGCCTCATCATTAGATCAAAACGAGGTACCTATTGGATTATTTTTAGATCTCTCAAAAGCTCTTGACATCATTGATCATGACATTTTACTTTCAAAATTACCTTCATATGGAATCCGTGGTATTGCTCTAGATTGGTTATGTTCGTACTTTAAACAACGATCTCAGAAAGTCGAAATACCTTACTGGAATGATGGAACATTACGTACGCACCTTTCCGACTCTTTGCCCGTTGCATGTGGAGTTCCTCAAGGATCGATTTTAGGCCCTATTCTGTTCCTACTTTACGTAAACGATATGCCCTCGACGATTCGAAACGGAAGAACGGTTCTCTTTGCGGATGATACGAACATCCTTTGCAATAAAGAAACCGTAAATAGTACAATATCAGATGTTTCAAATTGGTTCCGAAATAACAAATTAATAGTAAACGAAAAGAAAACGGTTTTAATGCAGTTTTCCATTTCAAATAAACAATTCTGTGAAGTATTGAAAATGAACGGTGTACCATTGACTGATGTTAAGGCAACAACATTTTTAGGTCTCTCAATTCAGTCAAACCTTAAATGGAACGTCCATTTAAATGAATTGAACACAAAATTAAGTTCATTATGTTACGCGTTCAGTATTCTTGCAAATTCAATCAGTCTTCATACTGCTCGTTGTGTATACTTCGCGAATGTTCATTCCCGCCTGAGATATGGCATAATATTGTGGGGAAATACATCTTATAGCTCCCAGACTTTTAGATTACAAAAACGAATTGTACGAATAATAACCAAATCCCGCCCACGTGATTCATGTAAGCCTCTCTTCATTAATCTAGGAATTCTACCATTACCGTGTCTTTTTATTTACGAATCAGTGATTTTTGTAAAAAATGACTTGCTTAAGGGCGGGAATATATTTTCAGAAAATGCCGAAGCCTATTACTATAACACTCGACGTAGAAATCATATTCATCAGGTGACAGTATCAACAGCTCATTACAAAAAATTCGCATACAATACATGTACATTATTTTACAACACTTTGCCAGAAGACATTAAACGATTAAATTCAATAGAAAAGTTTAAATCCCAAGTGAAATCGTTTCTGCTGCATAACTGTTTCTATACAATTAGAGACTATACGGATCATCACAAGAAAAGTAACATTATTCCTTAATCCTTGGCAGCACTCCTAGAGCAATAATCGAACATTTATATAACATGTTACATTTTTACGTATTGACGGTGCACAAGAGAAGTGAAAAAGGGCTGAAATGGATCAGAGATCTCGATCAGGTTTTTCGTCCAGTTTCCATGATCCATTGAGCAAATGCTGAGATGGACCCTTGTTTTGCTTCTGGACATAAATGTAACTTCATTATCTCTGCACGTCTTCTAGAATTCAGTGGGAAATATAGTTATTCAAATTATCGTTTCCATGTCGCGGCAGGAAGTATTCAGGGACCGAAAAGGTATTGAATACCGGTAAAAAATACCGGTATAATACCGGTATTTTTCCATACCTTTTTCAAATACCTTTATTCTTTTATACCGGTAAAATACCTCTATAGGACGTCTATACCAGTATGGACGTCCATAAAGGTTATACCGGTATTATACCGGTATTTTCAATGAAGAAATATAGCTTACGATCCATACATGTTGAAAAAGTAGGTTACTTTAGTTAATAATATCTCACAAAATGTATATTATTCAAATATCATTTCATAATTGTTATTTATTGTTTAAATTATTATATAAAACAACTGTATTAAATTTTCTATTCTTATTATTGTAAATGTTTTGTATTCCGGCGTTTACGTTTTGCATACGTTGTATGTATTGAAAACTTCCCTTTATTTAAACTTCGGAAAAGTTGAAATATGAAATAATAATTATTGATTCCATTGAAGAGAACCTTTTCTTAGTGTCCTTCATCGAGCTATCTCCCATCTGACCTGAGAGATGACCTAAGCCTGTCTTTGTATTTCGCACATGGAGAGGCCGTGCCGTAGGCGTAGGACCGTTTCTTCCCTCCCCGACCCCTCCTTCGGCTAACTGAGGAAGCGTTGATACCGTGAGATAATCACGAACGCTAGGCTTTCAGGCCCAGTTTTGTTATTGTTAAAAAATGATTTCCTTTTGCTTCATTTCACAATTAAATCTTAATTATACATTAATAAATAGGGCTAAAATAAAATGTTATTTTCCTAGTTTATATTTAGGGTTTAATATATTTTGGCATTAACTGCAAATATTGAGAAAATTTGTAATAAAAGTAAATTATTATGTTATGATTATTATTATTATTATTATTATTATTATTATTATTATTATTATTATTATTATTACTATTATTATTAGCTATTAACATTGCATGTCGGCAAGGGTTCCCTTCTACGCGGGTAGCTTACATTGAAAATGCATCTGGAGGAGCCCACTTCGAGAAGAGTGTTTTTTCCTTAATAATAGGAAATATATACTAACATTATTAATTAATAAAAAAGAGTTTATTAATATTAACATTTTACTTTTTAATTAAAATTAACATTTAATTTAAATAAATTTATAAATTAACAAACAAAATAATAAATTAATTTACACAAATTTAATGCAAACATTTCAAATTTAATTAGTATTAATATTTTAAAATATTTATTAAAATTAATTAATATTATATAGTACTATTAATATTTTTTCTTAATGAAATTTCTTAAATAATACATGGATGTAAATTAAACATGCTTCAATCATTAATTTTAAATTAAACATAACGCTTCTGTTTCCTCGCGTAAGAATAGTTAATGTCTATTGGCGTTCAATGTCAATTTTTAATATTGTTTTAGTTATAATTAATAATTATATATAATTAATTAATATATATAATTATAATTATTAATTATGGTGCAGAATACGGAAACTGGGCCAACTGAAAAAATTATTTTCGGGAATGTTAGTGATACGATCAAATTTAAGCAAATAATCGTATTATTATAAACACAGACGTGCAAGAAGGAAGTTTGGTATGCGTGGGAAGACTCATTTATGGATAAGAAGACACGTTTCTCCATTTTTTATCATTACTAGAAAGGACAAGATTTATACGGAGAAATTCGATAAATTTTCAACACTCTATCACGTGTCGCCAAGCACTGCGCCCGGACGTGAGGTCCAAGGTCAGCCAACGAGCTCGTGTTGATGTCTGCGAAAGACCGTTGGCTGGTCCCTCCGTCTGACGACAGAACTCGACTTCCCAGTCACCGGCAGAACTCGACCTAGCTAGACTATGTGTCGAAAATCCGCCACCCTCGGGACTCGAACCCTAGGACCTCCCGGTCAGAAATTCTGCCGTGTAAATAGTTGTTTCCTCTGAGCCATCTCAGCGGAAAAAATCACGATGAATTTCCCCCAAGTACCTGTATGATTCTGCTGAAATACCGGTATTTTGATGAGAGAATACCGGTATAATACCTTTAAATAGAGGTATTTTACCGGTGTAGAGTCGGATAAAGGTAAAATACCTCTAAAAATACCGGTATTTGACGTCTTTTATCGGTATTTTCAAAGGTATTTTGAACAAAGGTATAATAGAGGTAAAGGTATTTCTATACCGGTATAAATACCTTTACCGCTATTATTTCGGTATTCGATCCCTGGAAGTATTATTCCGAAGGACAACATGAATAAGAGCCCAAAATGTATTGCTTATTTGTCCTTGAAAATATATTTTTATTACATGGAAGTTTGCTTCTTCTTTTTTTACCTCTTCATTCAAAATTCAAGTAGTATATGACTTAGTGTAGGGATCGCAGAATTTCGAAAATGTGCACACAATTCACTTCTCCCCATAGCACGTCATACACAGTTTTAACTGTTTTTTGACTAAAATAAATAAATAGAGAAACAACTGTTGCCACTGCAACGTTTTTCAAAAAACATTGTTTTAAACGTTTCATTAAAGCCGATATTTATAACATCGATGTTTTGTTCTCGATGTTTTGTTTGTGAATCAAACAGTACTACAATCAATTCTGTAAAACTTAAAGTATGAAATAATAAATGAAATTGTCAGTTCGTTTTCGAACGAAAGGAAATGTGCTGGTACTTCTTTCATCGAGCAGAATACTTCTCACAGGAGAGATAGACCCCGATGCTCTGTTTCCTATGCCTTACTTCGTATTTCATTCGGGGAGACGTAATTAACACATGCGCTGTGGGTGTGGGGTCTGCCGTCTCTCTTTCTGTGCCCGTCCGAGGCGAACTGAGGGAGTTCTGACCCTTTGAGATGACCCTGAGCATCCAGGCTTTCAGACTCGCACTCAGTTTTAAAAAAATATATAATTTTTAACGTTTTTTTTTCATTTCAATCTTAATTAGAAATTATCAACACGACTACAAAATGTTATTTTCCAAGTTCTTATTAAGTTTACAAAGTCTTTGATTATTTATTTAATGTATTTTTAAGTAGTCAATTTTGAAAAAGAATGTAAAAAGAATTATAAATAACGTGTGGATAAATTAAATATTTTTCAATATTGTTTTTCAAATTGAACGCTTCTATTTTCTGCCGGTAAGTCTATTCAGTGGTGCGCAATGTCAATTTCTTTTACAATTTTAATTATCAATTGTTGCACTCTTTTGACGCTTTAACGATAAACACCACAAAAAAATGACAGATTACGCATTATTACAGAAAAACTGGTTTAAGATAGCTGAAATTGTTTTATTATTTTTGCGAGGGTCAAATTTAAACTAAATCATCTTATGTGATAAACTCAAATTCGCAGCAACGAGGACATCTGTTCCGAGAATTTCGATGAATTTGCAACGCAGTATCTCATGTCAAAAGGCTTCTTGCCCGGACGTAGGATCCTATGTCACTCGACGAACTCATTGGTATCTACGAAGACACCGTCTTACATTCACCTCCGTCTGAGGCCGGGCTACAAGATTATCGAGCCACCTCGTTCTCGAGAATGCTTTCTCGTTGCACGAGATTTTCGTGGGCCCCATTCTCGTTCAGCTATTCTCGCTTACGAGAACGAGAGAGAATATGCGGCAAATGACCGCCTTTAACTGTAGTACTTTGCCTCAACATTCAGTGCATCGATTGCATCGATAATCATGATGTCAGCTTAGGTCAGAAACTGAAATATTGCATTATACGTGGATGACACAGCCCTATTTTCTACAAATTCCGATATCTTATTAGCGAAAGATTGCATTCCTTATTGGACCGCAGTCGAGTTCGGACGTGCTCCGCAGCTCTGCTACAGCCCAGTCAGTTCTAGCGCAACCGTGACTCAAACCAGTGTTATCGCATACCGCGACGGAATCCGGCTAAGTGGTAGGATAACACAGTGGCTTCGGCCACTCGCTGCATCGCGGCATACTGCCGCATTTTACTTTCTCTCTAAACTACATTTTTAATAGAACGTACTGAGTAGTTGAGGAAATAGAAACAGTGAAGTGTTTTGTCACATACAATCTGGATCTCTGTGTTGTAAAGTGCAGCGTCGCTCAGTGATTCAATGGCCTCCGCCATAGATCCAAACACGCGCGAAGTATTGTGCACAGCCCTGCAAACCCTACAAAACACGGACTCCATTGCAACGAGCTCCGATGGTGTATCTTTCATCTCCCTCAATGGTTACACTCCTGAAGTAATGGAAGTGCAACAGCAGACTTCACACCTACAACAGTCTGAGGTCGGTGCCGTGACCATGGACTCCCTGCCCGGCCAACTGGCAGGCCAGCCGCCCTCAAACCTGGAGGCAGCAGGCAACCGCAAAAGGTCAGTGAGTGATAGTGATACGCAGCCAGAACATAAAAAGCTCTTAGGGGCTTCTAGCAATGCAAGTGACTCATCACCAGAACATATAGAATATGGAGTGCCAGTGGGTAATAGATTTGGACCTCTAGAAAAGGAAAATACCGACGTACCAGATAACAGATTCAAGTACTTAAACATTGACGTCCGAGAGTCGACGGACCCCCCTAATAGAATTCCGCCCATATTTGTCGCTGATATTTCCAATTTAAACATATTTGTAAAGGAATTAAAAAGCAAGGTCTCTACTAATTTCGTAGCAGATTTCAAAAATCAAAAAGTTAAAATAAACGCCCAAACAGCCACGGACTTTCGCAAAATAGTGAAATAACTTCTCCAAATTCAGAGAAGCTTTCACACATACAAAGATCCATTAAATAAGAACATGTCAGTTGTGTTTAAAAATGTTGATATATCGATATCAGAAATTGAAATTTTCCAGGAAATTAAGCAGAAATTCCCTTCCCTAACTAAAATAACCAGACTCACCAAGAACAACGCCCCAATCCCCGTTGTAGCAGCAGTATTCAATGGTAAAGACCCCATAGAAAATATTCTAGCCATTAAGCACATTTGTAATTTAAGAGTGACAACAGAACGAAGGAAGAAAACGCAGGGACCAGTGCAATGCCAAAGATGTTTGGATTTTGGCCACACAAAAAACAATTGTAACCATCAAATAAGTTGTGCTTTCTGTTCCCAAAGTCACTATTCAGTTCTTTGTCCAAATAAAAGTCAAAACCCCATTTGTAGAAACTGCAGTGGTCCGCACAAGGCCGATGACAGAACCTCCTGCACATACTTCAACTCCCATAATGCCCGTAGTACTGACCCCATGACAAATTCATCATCTAATAACCAATCATCCTCGCACACTGCAGGCAACATCCACTCCACTACCGAGTTCCCCTCCTTACCAGTATCACAACAACTACGTAACTTCACACACTCCAACTCTTCCGCCCGCGCAAACCCTACTTCTGCTGGATCCCATCATAGACACCCCAATAGCACCCGAAATGGAAACCAACAAAATAGTTCCTTTCTAAATAGCATCATCGAAGCAGTCACATCCAGTATAATCAATTTCATAAATTCCTTAATTCCTACCATAATCAACTCCATCCGAAGTTCCATATCTTCACTCCTAACTAACAACAATAGCAAGGGCAGAAAATAGATTAAATGGAATAACCTTCATGAATTGGAATGCTAATAGTATTTCTAATAAAAAAATAGAATTTACGCAATTTCTCCATACCTATAATGTTGACGTGGCATGTGTTACGGAAACGCATTTAAAACCCAGCAATAAGTTCTACTGTCCAGACTTTATTACATATAGAAAAGATAGATCACATAATAAAGGAGGAGGAGTCTTAATTGCAATCAAATCTAACATAAAACATCACCTCATACCAACACCTAACTACAATGAAATAGAAATAATTGCACTTAATGCGGAAATATTACAAAAATCTTGGACAATTATAACCATTTATAAACCTCCCGATCATAAATTAAATATTAATAGCATCAAAAATCTCTTTCAAACAGGTAATAATGTTTTAATGCTCGGAGACATGAATGCAAAACATACGTCATGGGGTTGTAAAAACAATAACCGGGACGGAACAAAGCTGGCACATTTTATAAATAACTCCACACTGAAAATATTAACAACACCAGAACCTACGTATTACCCCCATGATAACTCGAGGAATCCAGACATATTAGATACTGGAAAAACCAACTCGTCCCATAAATTTAACGCTTCTACAATATTTGAGTTAGATTCAGACCACATTCCCATACTCGTAACCTCTCACCAAATTCCTCCCCCTCATGCCCCTTTCCCCAATATAAAAATTTGTAAGATCGATTGGACTAAGTTTAAATCAGAATTAAATGCAGTAATACCCAAAATAAAAATACAACAAACCGCGCTCGAGATTGATCAATCAGTTTCATTTTTAAATTCTATCATCCAAACGGCAACCCAAAATTCGGAATTGAAAAAAAATGATAGGAAGCAAACAAATTACACCAACCTCCCCCCGGAAATATTGAAAATCATAAACATTAAAAATCAAACCAGAAGATTATGGATTCGCTCCAAAAATAATAGTGTCAAACACGAACTAAACATTATCAGGAATATCTTGAAAAAAGTATTAATAAATCATAAAAATAAGCAATATCATGAACTTATTCAGTCTCTCAGTACTCAAAACAACACAATTTGACAATTCATAAAAAAGATACTCAGGAAAAAAATTATAATTCCTCCAATCAAATTAGCAACAACAACTGCATACACCCCCTTCCAAAAGGCAGAAAATTTCGCCAACTATTTTTCGTCCACTTTTACCACCAACACCACACAATACCATCCATCTCATCAATTAATTAATAATGCATTTATTACTCCCACTTACGGACCAAACCCAAGAATTAAATTAATATCGCCCAAAGAAATAAAAAATATCATATCCAAACTGCCAATTAAAAAATCTCCTGGATACGATAGAATAAGTAATACAATAGTCAAACACTTTCCTCCATCTGCACTGGCCTTCATCACAAACATTTATAATTCGTGTCTCAGAATCGGATATTTTCCTCTAACTTGGAAGCACGCGGTCATCATACCGATTCCCAAACCAAACAAGAACCCCTCATTAGTTGAAAGTTACCGTCCTATTAGTTTGCTCCCTACCTTTGCGAAAATATTGGAAAAAGCTATCCTTACGCGCTTAAAAGCATTTTTGATTCAGACTAATGCAATTCCCAAACAGCAATTTGGCTTCACCGAGAAAATATCTACCAGTCATCAACTTCTACGGCTAACAGAATATATCCACACAGGCTTTCAAAATAAAAAGCACACAGTCGGGATTTTTATTGACATCACCCAGGCCTATGATAGAGTATGGCACAAAGCAATGATTTACAAACTAAAAAAGATAGGTACCCCATATTATCTCACACAAATAATATCCTCCTACCTTGAAAATAGAACGTTTTCAGTCACCGTCAACAGTCATCATTCAAATCCAAGACAAATAAGTGCTGGCTTACCACAGGGATCGCCACTATCCCCTACACTTTTCAATTTATATGTATCCGACCTCCCGAAATTAGACAACATACAAACAGCCCAATTCGCGGATGATACTGCCATTTTCCTTGCCGGTAATTCATTAGTAAATATCAGAAATTCTCTTCAGCTGTATCTCAATCTCATAGACAGTTGGGCAGAATATTTAAAAATAAAACTAAATCCTACCAAAACAGCCATTAAAATATTCACTTTAAGACCCTATACACCTCCAGCACCGCTCAAATAAATAATGAACCCATTAACTGGCTCCCTCCAAATAGTACCGTCAAATATCTCGGTCTAAACATGGATACTAAACTGAACTGGAACCAACACATCAATAGTAAAATACAGCAGGCAAAAAATAAGATACACAGCTAAAACCCATCATTAATCGATCTTCACACCTCCCACTCCCAACCGCCGTATCCATCTATAAAAGTATCATTAGACCACTCCTCCTTTACGCCTGTCCAGTTTGGATCTCCGCTGCAAGAACAAACCTAAACAAGCTCCAAATAGTCCAAAACCAGTTTCTTAAAACTATCAAAAATGCACCTTGGTTTGTCTCAAACTCACAGCTCCACAAAGAATTTCAAATTGAATTCATACAACACCATATGACATACCTCTCAACCCAGTTCTATCACTCCATACGTCAAATTCCTCACCTAGACAACTTCAGACTCCGGAAAACTTCTCATAGAACCCGATTAAAAAATAGATATCCATACCAGGCATTCCTAACCAAATTTGCCGAAGTAGATTGTTTTTAGAGGTGTCTGGAAAAGATTTCCTCACCCGAATTAGTTTTTAGTTTAATTTTAGGTAATTTAGAATGTAAGCAATCAATACATATGTAAAGTGTTATATGTACTGAACTATGTATGATCTGTAAAATATAAAATAAACAAAATAAAAAAATAAAATAAAAAAAGCAAAAGATTGCATACAAAATCATCTCGATGAGTACATAAACTGGACACAGAATTGGAGAGTTAAAATTAACCCAGATAAAAGTGTGGCAAAAATCTTCACCCATTGTAGACCACGAAATCCAACTGAGCTGTCAATTCTAGGAACGAAAATACCATGGGCCTCCTCACCAGTAAAATACCTTGGCATTTTATTTGATAAAAGGTTAACATGGAAACCGCACATCAATGCGGTTGCAAATAAAGCAAAAGCAAAAACTTCAAAATTATTTCCAATATTAAACCAGCGCTCTACATTGAAAAGCGAATGCCGACTGCTAATATTCAAATCGATAATCTTTCCTACTATAACCTATGGATGCCCAATCTGGGGAGGTGCAGCTCCTATCAATATTAATAAAATCAAAGTAATTCAAAATAAATTTCTAAGAAATACTTTAAATGCCCCCTGGTTCATTACAAATGAACAAATTCATCAAGAATTAAAAATTACAAAATTAGAAGAAACCATAGCTAAATTAGCTAACAATTTTTACAACAATCTGCATACCTCACCAAGTACCATCATTTTTAACATGGGAAAAAATGCGGTCCACCCACGCATAAAGTCAAGATTTCCCAAAGACAAATTCAAACCCCCGTAAACCACTATACCCTCAGCTCCTCAACATAATCATATTCCTTTCTCTTCTTAATTAACAATAACATTAAATCAATAATTATGTCAGAGTTTAAACCTCACTTACCTTATGGATGGCCAATCCAAAACTGTCATATAATAATCTCATGTATTTTTAAAACCTTTGAAAGACTGTATTGTCGAACAAGAAGAAATAATTTTTTTTTAAAAAATTCAAAAACTTTTGCTGTAAACAGCAAATGAATACGACTGGATTACAATAGTAAATCACGCGACAACTGAAGGGTTCAAGGAAATAAAATTAACCTCTTTTATTGTGTTATATTACTGTTATAACAACATAGAAACATAAAAATACAAATCCAAAACTTACATCTTAAGCGTCATTGTTTTTCAGAACATTGAAAACTTCCTTACGTTCTTCTTCAAATTACTTATATTCAACATCATGATAAACCGTATAATATCTTTGCAAATTAAAATTCATGTGATTAAGGCCCTTTTTTGCAAAGTAAACATTTAGCACAACTGCTGCAATCTGCGAAAAGATACTTTTCTTCCTACGTTGCATTGAAAATTATCAGTGAGGACGCTTTGGTTAGGGAAGTATTCGCGTCGACTTTATGTCTGCGCGACTGGAGTTATCGGGCCACTGTGACAGATTATCGCAATCTGCACAGCGCTGTCGTGCTCTCGGTAGCCAACACGGCTCCCCTCCCCCAATTCCCTCTGCTTGAGCAGCCCTGCACTAATATAAGACTTGCCTAAGTCCAACAAAGTATTATTGTTCATTCGTGCGGATGCCAATAAGAAGTTTCATTTATTTGCTTTATTTGGTCAAAATGTAAAAAAATGGTAATGTAAACAGTAAAAAATGGGTATGAAGTATGGGGGAGAAGATTATGTACGCAGGTTTTCGTGAGTACCAGAATCTCATCCCAACATTTTAACAATAGTTGAAAGATGAATAAAAGTTTAAACATCAACAATACTGGTAATAATAATAATAATATTTTAAAAATCGCAAGATTAGTAACATTTGAAAAGTTAGACATATACGTTCCCAAGATATAGAAAAACTACTTGCAACGGTAAACGAACTGCAGATTTGATTTTTCTACATTGCTAACAATATAGTAACTCAATATAACGTGCGGAGAATATTATGCCATATCTCACGTGGAATATAAATTTGCAAAATACACGCAACCAACTGCATGAAGACTGACAGAATTTGAAAGAATTCTGAATGCGTAACATAATGAATTTAATTTAGTGTTTAATTCTGATGTATGTATATTCCATTTGAGGTTTGACTGAATTGAGAGACGTAGAAATTTTGTTACTTTAACATCAGCTATTTGCATGTTCATTTTCAATGGAGCATGCAATTGTCGATTTAAAATGCAAAAATGTATTGAAACTTTTTTCCCTTCGCTAACTAATCATTTATTATTACGCAACTAATTTGAAACTTCAGAAATTGTACTATTTATTACTTCGTTTTTGCAAAAAACATTCGTGTCATCGGCAAACAGAACTGTTCTTCTATTTTTAATAAACGAGGACATATCGTTTACATATAACAGAAAGAGGATACGACCTAGGATGGAACCTTGCGAGACCCCATGCCCAATTGACAAAGAATTGGAGAGATAAGTAAATAATGTCCTTTCGTGCCAGTAGGGTATTTCTACTTTTTGAGATCGATGTTTAAGGTACGAGGTTATCGAATCTAGGGCAATACTACCAATTCCATATGAAGGTAATTTTGAGAGCAAGATGTTATGATCAATAACGTCAAAAGCTATCGAAAGATCTAAAAATATTCCAATGGTTTCTAAATTTTGGTCCATTGAACATCTTTAAGAAAAGAAACAATGTCAGTTTTTCTAGATTTTGATTTCCTAAAACCGTGTTGTGAGTCTGTAAACGCTTCGTTTTTCCTGAGAAAAGCTTCCATTTGAGTGTAGAAAAGCCTCTCTAATATTTTTGAGAAAACTGACAAGAGAGAAATTGGACGATAATTTTGAATGTTATTTTTGTTTCCTTTTTTAAAAAGTGGTTTAATTTTTGTTGTTTCGAAAATATCTGTAAATATTTCTGTGCATAAAGAAGCATTAAAAATGTGAGTTAATGGATGTATAAATGCAGGTGCACAGGTTTTTAATAAACAATCCGGAAATTCATTTAAACCAGATGAATATTTATTTTTTAGTTTACTGACTATTCTGAGGATTTCGTTGGAAGAAGTTTCAGAAATAAACATCATGTCGGAAATTTTTTGGGAAGCGTATGATATTGAATTTTGTGGTTTGAGTCCCTTCGTGAGATCAGCCGTAATTCTAGAAAAGTGTTGGTTGAGGTGATTTGTAACTTTTTCTGGATTACTTGCTTCTCTTTCATTATCCTTTGAAGCAACGTTCTCTACAAGATATAGAAATGATGTCGTTGCATATTTTACGATATTCCATATTTCTTTAGTTCTGTTACTAGCATTCAAAATATCCTGATTGTATTTCATCATTATTATTGTTAGTTTAGTTAATTATTAAGTTATTGAAGTTCGTAAAGTGAAAGCTTCAATTTGAAAATGTCGTTCTTGTTGTAACACAAGAAGAATGGTTAGGGATTTATATTCCCATTGGAAATGAATGCACATGTAAGCTGAGTGTCTAAATTAATTGTTTTGTATGTGGTAGTGTTTCTAGTATTGTTTTGTTTGGATGAAATGCGCTGAATTTTACATTTTTTCGACTCTTGGAAAATAGTTTACAGCAAAGAATGTGGTGAAAAAGGAAATACTTTGATCCTTTCTAATGCTTATTTGCTGTTTCGGTTTAATTTTTCATTTGAACCCCAGAATCAGAATCTCAAATCAAATACTTCAGGTTCCGATTGTATAAATGCTAAACTGCTAAAAAAATAGGCTCGATATGACCTATTCAGTCATTACCGAAATAGTAAATTTTTCCTTAAGAGCGGAAAATATCCTTTATCCTGGAAAAGTGGGCTCGTGCATCCTACTCCCCAGACAGCATCAACCAGAAATCCTATTGAATACCCCCCCCCCCAATTAGCATCCTCCCGGCTATTTCTAAAGTACTCGAAAAAGTCGTCCGGAAGAAAGCTGAACAGTATCTCAAAAAAATCACTTTTAAACGATCAGCAATCAGGTTTCCGTTCTGGCAGGAATACAGGAACTGTGCTACTGAATGTTGTTGAAGATATGCGAGAACAGTTGTAGATGTCAATAATATAACTATATTAATTCTTCTGGATTTCAGCGAAGCGTCCGATTAAGTAGATCACGACCTTTTACTCGCAAAACTAAAAATCATGGGATTTGCACAGCCCACGCGTACATGGTTTCGTAACTATTTAACTTCCAGAATCCAAAGAGTGGTGTCCGGCAGTCGCAGCTCAAGGGCCTTGAAACAACCACGGAGTTGCTCAAGGCACAGTATTAGGGCCGCTAGCCTTCTAAATCTGTCTAAATGAAGTGGGAAATGTACTTATATATTGCAGTCATCAAATGTACGCGGATGATCTTCAGATATACCTAAGTGGCCACCCGTCCCAACTCTTCTCACTCGCACATAAAATTAACGAAGATTTGATAACCTTAAATAAATGGGCAGCGTTATAGTCCTACAATTAAACCCAAATGAATCACAGTGCATGATTATCAGTTCGAAAAGCACTGTGAATAAAATATCTTCTACTCTGCCTAAAATTTATATAAATGGCAGCGTTCTACCTTGGTGTTCCTAAGTCAAGAACCAAGGTGTGTTTATTGACATCCTCAGGAACTCATCTGGAACTCGCAAGTAGATTCATCCTGTCGTAAAGTTTTTTGTCGCAATGCATTCGCTGAAACGCCTGCGAACGCTTTTACCAATTAGTACTCGTGAGACACTCATTAAATCACTTATTATGTCACATTTTGACTACTGCGACATTCTTCTGACAAATATGACATCTAAATTACAACGTAAACTTTAAGTAGTACAGAACGTATGCGTACGGTTTATTTTTGATCTAAGAAAATACGACCATGTATCGCATTTTTTTGAAACACTTCATATGCTTACTCTAAACAAAAGACGGTTACTTCACTCTCTACTTCTTCTATATAAAATGTTACACGGTTCTCATGTAACACGTCTAATAAGTAACTTCAATCCTCTGAAATTAAATCGAGCTCGTGATTCAGCTCTGCTCTGTGCACCACGTCCCAGCACGACTTTTTTCAGTAGATATTTCACCATTATAGATATCCGAGCCTGGAATAAACTACCAACGAATCTAAAACATTCGAATACTTCCGTAAAATCAATGAAAAATTAAATACTAAAGTAAGGAATAATGACATATTGAATGGCATTCATGTCCTCGTCAATCTCCAGTCTTTTCCCATTTCCAAGCACCCGGTCACCGCCTCGCTAAACGCTGCACTTTCCTCACTCTTTAAATTCATAATTCAATCCCATACCTCGTTACTCTATTCTCATTTTCCATTCCCTCTCACACCGTCTAAATTATTAACAACCATATATTTTTCTGTGTATCAAATAGTTCAAATAAAATATTCAAAAGTGATTAGCCACGTTCCAAATAAAATGCTAAATACTTATAGCTATCTTTGTAGTGTCATCATTGTTATCTTAACTACAATATATTGTCCTTAATTATAAGTATAATTGATGTTTATATCCAATTGTACTTTTACATTGTTCCTTAATACTGTCAATATTATATTTTAAATTACTGGTACTGTTAACTTAGAGCGTATTGTTCTTTGGTGCTATAAATATTTGTATATTTATGTAAAGTGCTGATGTACACCAAAAGTAGCAGTTCTGTACCGTTTCTGGAATAATTTTACTTCACCACCTACTTCTTCTTCCTCAATTTCTTCGATTTTTCTTCCTTCCCTTTACTTCACAGACTTCCCCATTTTTGTCTTTACGACCCTTTCCCCTAAACGCCTCTTCTCTTCACTTTCACTGCTATACATACCATATTCTTCTCTATTAATATTCGGCCCTAAGCCGCCATCTTGATTGAGGTTTTCTGAGTTTACTCAATCGCTTAAGGCTAAATGTACCGACACTAGTTCCATTTGTCGCCACCACGTGGCAGCACCAAAATAAGCAAAATTTACTAGACCGATAACGTCTGAACAAATTGTCCGATTTTCGTTCTGTAAACGGCATTGAACTCCATTTTAAAATAGAATTCACGCTTCGATGCCGTTTAAAAAAAAAAATCAAAAAAAAATTTTAAATGATTTCTCATAGTTACGGGAACAAATTAAAAAATGTGGGCTTATAGCGCAATGACGACGTGCTTCCTGAATCCAACGCCGTGTCAATCATGCAAATCGGATGAATAGGAGCGGCGTAAAGTGAAATTTCGGAAAACATACCTGATCCCCCTTCCCCCTTCACCCCTCCCGCCATCGCGCAGTGAACTTGGAGTGAGCATTCGCAACGATACTCGAGAACCACTGTCCCAGTGCCATATCGGATTTGGAAATCCCGGAACCCCTCCCCCACGGTCACTTTAGCCTAGCCCTTCGCGGCGGGCGCTGAAAGAACGCCCGCCGGTGCCTGGAGGTTCTCACACAGTAACAACCTGCTCCATGGTTTCACAATGGGCAAACTGAATCAGACCTGTAGAGATATTTCAAGATTTTCACCGTGAAATATAAAGATGGAGTCTCACAATTGTTATAAATCTTGGAAACTCAGTCATCGAAGTGAAGATTCGAAGAATTATATAGTACGAGTATATACACTTTACCTTCGATTCCTCTCCATTCGCGTGAAGTCCTAATGTTTCGTTCTTTTCAAGTATTATATTTCTCTGCTAAGAAAGCAAAGGATAAAAGTCAGAGAACTCAGCAGGGTATTCCAGCGTAGACCAAGATAAGATAAAGAAAAGTTTCTTCAAGAAATATAGCACGTCATACGTACTTTTTAACTGTTTTTGACGCTAAATAAATAAATAAATAAATAAATAAAAAGAAAAATGCAAAGAAGTGGAAGAACATAACAACAAAAGGAGACCTAAAGAAAAATTCCGGGTCATTCGAAATATGACCAGGGAGTGTAAACTGGCAATGAGGAATAGGCAGGGACCGAAAAGGTATTAGATACCGGTAAAATACTGGTATTTTACATACCTTTTTCAAATACCTATGTTCTTTTATACCGGTAAAATACCTCTATAGGACGTCTATAACGGTATGGACGTTCATAAAGGTGATAAGGGTATTATACCTGTATTTTTAATGAAAAACAATAGCTTACCATCCATAAATGTCGACTAAATAAGTTATTTTAGTTAATAATATCTCACAAAATGTTTATTAAACTAATATACTTTTATAATTGTTATTTATTGTTTGAATTATTATCTTATTCATATATAACACTCGGTTACTAATAATTAACGAAACGCGAATGATTCCACTAATTCTTGTATAGTAAATATAATCTCCACTTCGTCACTGCACAATGTTCTCGTCCACTGAAAACTGCTCACCGCCCTCTTCCTACGCTTGGGCATATCGAATTGCCCTAGTGTAGCATGCAGCCCGCCGAAGAACGCGGCGAGATGTCTGCAGAGGTCAGAAAAGTCACGTTATCAGAACAGCAGTGTGCCAGAGGTGCGACCCTGCTTCCAGCTCAGAAGGGTGACTACACTTGAGCGCGTGTTTGGCGGCGCTGGGCTTGGATAGAAAGGAGCGCGAAATGAAAAGCAAACATTCAAAACGTGACATGTCCACTTTACTCCTTTTCGAGAAAACGCAAAAATGTTATGTCATCAAAATTATGCAGATGTTTTATTTATACTTAATTCTGAATTATGTAATAATGATAGCTAAATATATTATTAATATAAAATTTAAATATTCTATGAACTTACATTTAAAGAAAACAACATTTATGTCAACTGGTAAAAAGGAAGCCTGAACATCAACGGAGAAGTGATATACATGGCAGGCGAAGTTAAATACTTATGAATTACAATAACAAATTCTGGATACTGTACAGAAAAACTAAAGAGAGGAATAATTTTAGAAAAAGAAGTGGAAAGAAAATTACACAAATTCATAAAATATGCAGGCATATCAAGTGATTGATTTCTAAAATTTTAGGTCCCGGAACGCGCTCAAAATGATTTATTAATTTAATAGAAAGAATTATATGTTTATAATATAATGTAATAATTATCAGCGAGATACAGGAACGCCGTTCCGTCGTGATCCGTCAGAAATCAAGTCTTGCGTAAGACCAAAATCCAAATAATCGAGAAAATGGTATTTCTAATCCTGTTGTGTGGGTGTAAAAGCTGAACATTGAGATAGGCCGAAAAAAGGAAGATGCTTTTGAAGTATGGACACGGAAGAAAATATTACGTACAATGGGAGGGCAAAAAGATAAATGCCGAAATTTTGAAAAGAAAACAGAACTTTCTCTAAAAGCCAAAGTCAAAAAATGGAAAATAAAATATTTTTGACATACTATGAGTCGAACAAAATCTCTAGAAAAAGATATTATGCTTGGAATGATAGAATGAAGCGGAAGAAAAGGGTGTAACTGGCACAATTGAATAACTAATACACAATATCACAAACAAAAGGAAAAAGGCAGTTCGAGTCCGAGTGAGCAATGAACAAATTGCTAGCATCCTATTGCTGTGTATATCCAGATAGGTCTAACAAGGGATGGCTTGCGATCTATGTTCTAGTACTATTTCTCTGCGCGTTCAGACCCGCGAAGAATTGGGACCTGCAGATGAAAGGAGAGATGCTCACAGCCGCTGCTTGACCGGGACTGGAGCCGACAAATAGACATCATCGCACTGAACAGTGTCTTTGATACCCGCAGTCTTTCATGCGTACATTCTGCCATTATTAGGGAAGAACTCGCTGAATTATCGGCGCGTCCCCTCCCAGTTTCGGATTGCAAGAAAAGCGAAGGAATGATGCTCAAGTAATACAAATGCAAATATCAATGTTCAAAGGTAAAACATCTTTAAAAAACCTGGTTTAGAAACATCGATCAATTTCGTGCGGAAGATAATTTGTTTTGACAGTGGCCGTGATTTTTAATTTATAATTACGATTTAGACAAAACGGCAAAAGAAAGTTTTCAGGCTTAGTTTCGCTGTTATTCTTTTTACTATCGCCCAGGGTCATCTTATGGAGTCACAACTTTCTCAAATAGGTACAGGAAGGTGGGCGAGAGACCTTACACCTAGAGTGCTTGCGTTGGCCGCCTCTCTGCGTACGGTAGGACATACGTAGGAAATGCCAGAAAAATGGGGTCATTTCTTGGGCTGAAGATAGTCTACTGGATGAGGATGTTACAATCACCGTTCGCTTTATTCGAACACATGTATTGACAGTGGTATAATGCAATATTATTTCATATTTTAACTTTTTTATAAAATGGTGATTATCGGTTCTTTTCAATCACAACAACTCATCAAGCACATCGATAATAAACATCAGGTTTTATAAATGTTTCATTTTTTTTACGAAATATGTTCATGTGTCTATACAAAATCTATGTTTTGAAAATATCAAAATCAATGTTGCATCCCTATTCTCGACACCTAGATGAGGATCGCCGATTTAATACGTTTGCATTCTGATTCCCAAATATGAGGTTTATCAGTGACTGGTATGCTACGTTTTATTAGTAGCATATAAATCTTATAAATTGAATTGCTACCCGATTAAATATTACTGATAAGCGTGTACGATGTTTAGAAAAATGGTATCTTAATGTAGAAATGTAAAAGTTGCCGAACTTTATAACAAAACATAATTTATCCCCCTCATAGACGGATATTCCTCTTCTAGTGTGGTGTTCCTGTCTAAGGGTTTAAGTTGTATTGCTTTCATGACAATTTAATGCATTAAAAAATACATACATATGTCACAATACAATGATTTACACTACATCCTTTTACATTATCATTTACGTAGTTTGTATCAAAATGACGCACCGGGAATTACTTTTTCCAATCTTCAAGTTTATACAAATATAACAGAATCATTTTATATCAATATAACTTACTAAGTAAGCTGGGACATGTCACGATTCTTCATATTAGATTTTAATGTTTGTTACAGTGTTGGACTGTACTGCCAAGTCTTCTTCTGGAAGGTTCTCTCCAAAAATTATTTGTGTTTGGTTTTCATCTGCAATAAAAATTAGTAGTGTGGGTTACCAGTTTTCAATTTGTAATACAAATACAATACTTAGGAGAATAGCAAAAAGAAGGGAGCCACTCACCAGTAGCTGCCACGTCATCGTTCTCGTCTGTTTCTGCAATAAGAACATAATACTTTGTAATACAAATACAGTGATACTTAACAGCAAAAAAGGTAGCTACTCACCAATAGCTGCAACCTCATTAAAACTAGGTCCTTAGTTATGTTGTGATCTGCAATAAAAATTAAAAAGTGTCAGTTCATAATGTGACTTATGACACCTTGGAAAAAGTACAATACTAGAATGTACTCTTAAAATTTTAAATACAAGAAGCTAAATTAAAGTTATGTAATCTTATAGATACCTAATTTTGGTTTCCTAACCTATATCTAAAAAAAGCATATCCTGATAAAGAGCTGGAGGCTGAGGCTGAGGTGGAGCTGGTGGCTCATCAAGCCCTACGCTATTCTCACTGCCTTGTACTTGCTGTAAAAATTTCATGTATAAGATTCACATTCATTTTAATGAATTGTGGAAGAATATTTAAGTATTTATTTACCTCTTCTTCAGGAATAGAATCGAGACATTCAGTCCCCTCCATGTACTCTCTGCCGGTTATACTCATTATACGTAACTCCAGGGGAGTCATGGCAAGTGAAGAAGCAGGACTATTGCCTGCTGAAAGTCTCTCCTTTCTTATGGTGCTCATTTTCGGCGAAACCTTAAATTTTAAGTCTCGCCATACCTACAAAAGTTCATGTTCAAAATAACAGTATTTTCAGAAATTTATAAATGTGAAAATGAACTATACTTACTGTTTGCCATTGTCTTGGTGTCTTCTGAGCACCTTGCGGGACAGCATTTATCAAGTTCGATAAGGAATTCCACATATTCATTAATGTGGCCTTCCCGTTCTTCCCCAAGAACTAGCCATTTGCGAAGTGGGAATGGCTTTCCATGTACTCCACTAAACATTGAATTTGCTGCTCTGTCACCTTCGATGCTCTTGGCACTTTCATTCTGCAAGAACAATGTTTACACATACAAATATTCTTCAGAGTTAACATAATACTGCAGTTCTAACAATTTCTTTATTATTATTATTATTATTATTAATATTATTATTAATATTTATTCCTTGACACCATCTATATGTGCTTTTTTCTCCAACCAATTTGAATGCTGATTGCCTATGCAGAGTATTGAACTTAACGCTTGAAAAAACTTACTCCGTTGAATGCCAATCCATTCTCACAAGAAAGAACATTACGAAAATTTTCACAAAATACATTTCTCCTCATAGTATGTTACAGTTGTTAACTGTTTTTGATTATAAATATATAAATACGTTTATCCTCGTGCTTATTCATTTGTCTAATCTATTATTTCTTGCCTATTATTACGAGTACTATACACGAGGGAAGCAATTTTTACATAATACATTATCAGTACCACTTACACCGTCACTTCTACATACTAGCATCTGATTTACAATATTAAGTCTTACCTTGGAGCCATTGGTGATAATAGATCTTAAAATCACAGCAACACTTGAAGATTTTTCACAACGTGCACACGTGGAGCTAGCAAAACACAAGTAACCACGAGATCTGCGCGCTTTCCAAGATTCCGAGGTTTCCACTAAAATTCTCCACGCTGATTGGTTGAAGCCCCACTAGCCTCGCGCAGGGTCCTTCCTCAAATCCGTTTAATTTACGCAAGCGATCGTCTTCGCTTGCACCGATAGATGTCTCTAAGAAGGAATTACAGAATTGCACTCGACGGTAGAGCCCGTCGGTGCAAGCGACAGTTGTTGGTATAATTCCGATTCCGACGGCTGTCGGTTTCATGCACAGAATAGCGCTCCTGGCGCAGAGGCGTGCCTGGACATTTTTCTGTGCCGCGGGCGCCGACCACGCCGCCACCGCCGCAGCCATCGACCCCGAGCGCCGCCCTTCACGCGCTCGGCTACTGAGTGGCCATCGGCTGATCCAGACTATTCATCGCCGCCGGGTCGGGCAAGCGCCTGGGTCATCGCCACGGCTGCGCTAGCCTACCTGGGATGGATACGAGCGAGCAACCGCTCGTGACCCCCGCCAGCGCCGGCGCGACGAACTCCGTGCCCCGCGCGGGCAGCCGCTTTGACGGGAGATGGGCGAACGACCCGTCGAGACGCCAACAATGTAAAATAGTTGTACGTTAGTCTGCAAGTCAGTTTTTTTGTATCCGGCTTCACCGTGATTTTTCCTAAATATCTCTTGTGAATTAAATTTAAGCTAAATGAGGAAAATCTTTCATGCCAAGTCGCGTGCCAATGCCCACGCCACGCATGTTCCCGCTAGAAATTTCAGTGTTTTCAGTGGGGGCAGCCGGGCAAAGCTTTAACCTGCAGCTGGCGCCGGGAAAAGGTAAGTCGAGGTCAACCCTGGGAGCACCTCCACTTGGGGCTGTTACGGACAGTGGGGGTGTTACACAATAGTGCCAAATGCACCCTATACGATGACATTAACGGCGTATTGCTCTATTCTGTTGTTCTTCAAAAATTGTAAAGTTTCAATTTTTTTACTTGTCTCTAACGTTGGCAATATTTACATTGGAGATGATTTCTTCATATTATTATATTTATGAGTAAATGTGCTTTAATTAATGTCGTAAAGTTTCTCGAAAACTCGACAGTTTTCTCTGAAAATGCTATCAAAATTCCGCCTTTTCAGAAAACTCAAACGCCATTTTCTCAAAAATAGTTCCAACTTTTTTCTTCAAACTTTTACAATGGATAGAGCTAAATGTACTGTGTTCATTTTGGTATTTCATTACTGTATTATTCATTATTGTATGTAAAGTTCATTTTGGTATTTTTTTTTCAAAAAGTTACACAAATGTGCCGTAATACGCACATGTTCATTGATTTGTGTATATTATTGCATTTAAGATGGAAAATGCTTCAAATGACTTTAAAGAAAGCTTTTCGAAAACTCAATAGATTTCTGTCAAAAAGAGTTTCAAATTTCGCATTTACAGTAATGGTTTATCGCCATTTCCTTAAAAACGGCTTCAAATTTTTCAATGAAAATTTTTATGTAGGACGAGGTTTTACTCTTCTTTAATATTATTAAAGTAATATTTCGGTTCTACTATTAAGAAACCGAAAGGTTGAGAATATGTCAAAAAAGTATTATGGGCGACGATAGATGGCAGCAAGCAAAAGGACGGGACAAGACTGTAAAGCAAGGAAACTAGAAAGGAAGTTAGGAAGCTAGCAAGAAAATTAAAAATGTCTGTGCTATTCTGTAGCACAACTAGTTTTTTTTTAATTGTTCGAAATTTGATGTTGTACAGAAATAACATTAATGAGCACAGTCACTCGAGCGAACTACTTGGAATAAAATTAACTCTTCATCTTTTTTGTTCTTTCTTCTCTTTAGAAGAAAGGACTTTTACTGTTGAAATTTATGTTCTCAAGGAAAGAAGTTTTACTGTCGTAGTTGCTATTTTCATACCTTACATAATAGTTTATTTGATTCCTGAAAATCGGTTCACATAAACCCAAACAATACACATAATTACTTTTTTAAGAAAGTTAAGACAAAAATTTTACATATATTTAAAGATATTTAGCTACTAACAGACCCATGAAGCATCAGAATGCTCACTTGTCAAGCATTACTGTGAGTCCAATACAAATTTCTTTGTGGGTGATTGAACCCGAAAATTACAGCAGAGTTAATACATCATTATATTGCGCGTTGAACTAATATTTAATAAAGACGGTGTTAAAACAGCATGTACTTTCTGCCCGCATTTTCACGCAAAATTACGCAAAAAGTCCTCAAATTTTCGAAAAATTATACCTGACCTTATTTCAAAATGTATCTTTAAAGAACAGATTTATTTAATGGAAAAAATCTCTATCCTTAATATTTGAGTTGTAGTTAGATTAGTTGTAGGGGATATAATCTTTATTTTTCTTTTGGATTATAACCTAGAATACACGTAGTTTGCTTACCTCTTAAGAGAAAACTTCCCGTGAGACAGAAATCTGAGGAAGTAGTTGTCACCCTTCTTATTAACTGTGTGGTTGAGACGATAAATTAATTCCTAATAAGTTTAGTAAGATTAAATCTACATGAAGTATTATGCAATTGTATGATTCATTGTTTATTTCCAATGAATCTATATATCTGTAAACGTTTTTAAAAATTGAACGTTTTGAATGACAAAAGTGTCACTCCATACTTAAAAAATGTGTTTAAAATAAATGCAGAAGTAGCAAATAGCTCATTATTTGCAACCTCTAAAGCGAGAAAAAAATCGTTAATGCTATTATTGAAACAATATATTACAGGGGTGTCCAAGTTGCAAGTCCTCAATGGCCACAAATGAAATCTTTAATATGGTTGTGGTCCATAATGTCATTACTCGAGCGATCCACACCATCTCCGTATTATTGATCTCGACGCTTTACCCGGCTGCTCTGAAACGGGGGTTAGGATGGGGGAATGGCACCTGCATGATATCAAGCCGTACCGTGCATAACGGAATGAATAAAAATGGGTGCTTTTGAATGTCTGAGTTCCCCACGTGGATGCAAGGAACTTTCACTTTTGATTAATAACCTCTCGCGGGCCACAATAAATTGCTCGGCGGGCCGTCTGTAGAGCAACCCTTATATATTATAAGTTTTCAATATTGTACCGAAAAAGGGGTATTTAGAAATTTAACAGACCGTGGGCATAAATAACAAGACGAACAGCTGGAGCAGTAGCTTTCTGACTACTTGCAAATAGTTTTGTAAACAAGGGGATTAGAGTCCGGGTGAAAACACTCAGGCCCTCTCCAAAGGCCCAGCACGGAGTGATTTCCGTTGGAGTGAGGCCCCGCTATCCACATTGGACCGCAAAATCCGCTTTAGTGGGCCTGTCATTCACTCAGATCCGGAACGAGCGGACTCCGGCATCGCTGCCCAAACCCCCAATGTCACTAACGCCGGACAGCACTCAGCTGACATTCTCTTTGTTGTCCAACAGAGCACTCTGAGTATTAACAGGATCGCTGCGCACAAGCCTAGAATCCGCCCATATGAATAGTCTATGCGCCTTGAACATTTTTTAATAAATGTTGAACTCAACAAAAACAAAATTTCATTAATGTAAATATTTAGGTCCATATTCAAATCATAGTATTATTAAGTTCGTTATTTATTTTCCCACGTGCATCATTACGTGTCAGGTTTTATAGTTGATAAATTCATTTAATAATGCCGATATAAAAATGTGTTCAGCTCTGATACGAGTGTACTTTACAAATTATATCGTAACTACCAATTTTCTATTAGTTTACATGCTAATTGATGTATACAAAAATCATTAATTACCCATTTTTTGTTAATGCACAATTCGCAACTTCTATAGATATTTAAAATATCAAAATTAATTACATTATTGAAACACAACTCACTATAATAAAAAATATCTAGAACAATTACGTAGAACAATGTTAAACATTTTTATGAAATCCAGCCCTTCGCGCCAAGATCAACCAGTTTTTCACCAGGATAGAACACTCGTGATCATAAAGAGAGCATTACCATCTTTATGACCATGACACCACTTAAAAATTTGCCCCGTCTGTTCTAATTATGTGTTTTCTGTTTATATTATTTTCATTACCTTCCTTTTCTTTTAATGAATTCATTTTTTCTTTCTCGTATACATACATATATACGGAGTAATGTATGTAGTGTAGAGAAAGTTAAGTAATGCCACCAAAAATCGATTTCGAACTTTCAACGGAAATACACATGTCGGGGACCCCTGATACCGAAAAAGGGGTTATTTTAACGTCCGTCCGTCTGTTCGTCCGTCCGTCTGTTCGTCCGTCCGTCTGTTCGTACGTCCGTCTGTTCGTCCGTCCGTCTGTTCGTCCGTCCGTCTGTTCGTCCGTCCGTCTGTTCGTCCGTCCGTCTGTTCGTCCGTCTGTTCGTCCGTCCGTCTGTTCGTCCGTCCGTCTGTTCGTCCGTCCGTCCGTCTGTAACCGTCCGCCCGTCCGTCCGTCTGTCCGTCGTTCGTCCGTCCGTCCGTCTGTTCGTCCGTCCGTCTGTTCCGTCCGTCTGTCCGTCTGTTCGTCCGTCCGTCCGTCTGTTCGTCCGTCCGTCCGTCTGTTCGTCCGTCCGTCTGTTCGTCCGTCCGTTCGTTCGTCCGTCCGTCTGTTCGTCCGTCCGTCTGTTCGTCCGTCCGTCTTCGTCCGTCCGTCTGCTCGTCCTGTCCGGGTCTGTTCGTCCGTCCGTCTGTTCGTCCGTCGTCTGTTCGTCCGTCCGTCTGTTCGTCCGTCAACGTCCGGTCTGTTCGTCCGTCCGTCGTCCTGTTCGTCCGTCCGTCGTTCGTCCGTCCGTCTGTTCGTCCGTCGTCTGTTCGTCCGTCCGTTGTTCGTCCGTCCGTCGTTCGTCCGTCCCGTCTCGTTCGTCCGTCCGTCGTCCGTGTCTGGGTTCGTTCGTTCGTCTGTCTGGTTCGTCTGTCTGTTTCGTCTGTCGGTCTGTCGAACAGTCTTCGTGTTCGTCCGTTCGTCTGGTTTCCTTCGTTCAAGTCTGCTCGTCTGTCCGTCCGTCTGTGTCCGTCCGTCTGTCCGTCCGTCTGTCCGTCCGTCCGTCTGTCTGTCCGTCCGTCTGTCTGTCCGTCCGTCTGTCCATCCGTCTGTCCGTCCGTCTGTCCGTCCGTCCGTCTGTCCATCTGTCCGTCCGTCTGTCCGTCCGTCTGTCCGTCCGTCTTTCTGTCCGTCTGTAAGTACTACTAGTTACTTTCTAGTATGCAATCTATAACCAGGATTCACACGGGTAGCTCACTGGCCAATATGCTCGCTTTCCATGACATAACCCCGGGTGCGATTCGCGATTGGGGCAGATTATAGTGTGCGCTTTCGTTGCAATGTCCCAGTATCTGTTGCTGTGTGATGATGAGAAAGATCACTTCTCAGGCCAGAATGCGGCGTAGGTTTGTGTATGTGCTAACCAAACGAAACCCTGAAACCCATGGCCACAAGACCGAGATGTTACTGGTGAGCCATTCCACGTCAAATCGCACAAAAAAGACCCAAATTTGACTCTCATAGTTTTTAAAATTTGCTATTTTTTTCTTTATTATATGAATCAAATGTGTTAACACATGTACTTTTATTTATTTCTAACTTCATAATTTTGGGAAATATTACATAATGGCGCAACGCTAACTTAGAATATCACATATTTTAATACACGAATTATTGAAACTCCGTTCAAAATCCATTCGAAACTTAAAATATATTCGAGATTTTGCAAAATATTTAATTTTCTAGTGAATTGATAAGCTAAAAATGTTTAAAAATTATTTACAAACGCACTTAAGTATTGTTGCCATGACCAGGAATGATCAAAGTGGGATCTCAGTACCTTTAGTCGAGTTCTTGCGTTACTTGAAATTTTCTGGCCCCTCACAACTCACTTCAAATACACACACACACACACACACACACACACACACACACACACTTACCTTAGAATTCCCTTTCGTCACAATGCACAGTTCAAATGCCTTACCGAATTTTCTTTGAGTTCTCAACAAAATTCCATTTTTTTCACCGATATTTTAACCACTTTTATCATTTGTTTGGTTGCTGTGGTGTCATTTAATTTTATTGTATGTCCAACTTTTAAAAAATTGTCAAAATTCGAATTTTCAATGTCTTGTCATCTGTTGTGTGAAAGGCATCGATACGTTTCATAATAATATCTTCATTTTCTGATTTTTCAATAGACGTCGAGGGATCTTCAGTGTGAAAAAATTATCTGTGATAGAACTTTGTACATTCTAAAATTTCTCATGAGGATACCGTCTTTGTTTGCCAGAATAGGCAGACAGAATATATACAAGGAGAATAAACGTAGAATGGAGAAAGTAATGCAATGCTGCAAAACAAAAATGTTGAAATTTTGGGTGAAATATGTTTTCAGGCCTGATCCCAAACAAATATTTTTTAATCGACTTTTGTCCATTAGTGAAAAGCACTACTACGTACACAGTGCACACAGTACAAGTGTTACAACGTGTACAAGTGTACAAGTACACAGTAAAAGTGTACACAGAGATTCTACAGAAATGGATATTCCTCGATTAACCTGGATGAATTCACAGATTAAACATTTTTAATCGGATCTTTTAAATTTTTTTGAGCGGTGTGGGAACTTTCCTTGAAGACATTAGGACATCATCAGACCTTTTTTAGAAATGGCTCCAAATTTATTTTTCTCATTTCTCGAAAAGAACTATAATTTTTCATTACTTTTTTCTCGATTATCACTTAGTATGTTAATATAAATGGAAATACTCAAAAAGTGCAAAAATTATATTATTGAAAAAACACATTAATAATCATAGATATTTTTTCTTTAATGAAAACTGAATGAATGTTCTGAAAAACAGATCATTAAATAAAGCCATGAAAAGCGGAGTGTTTTTTTGCGTAATCTTTACTTACAGTAAAGGCAATGTACAAAAAAGGTCCCAAGAGGGCACTCAATTTTTTATTGTTTATCTTGGGATGGAGCAAAAAACGCATAAAAATGGTGCGTTCTCATTTTTAATGATCTCTGAATTTTCGAATGGTACAAGTATCATTTCTATTAAAAGTTTTGAATTAACACAATAAAGGTCTGATTTTTCGAATGTCCTGGAGTTCTTCATGAGATGACCAACTATTCGTGGGTTACAAGTAGCAATATTATAATATTGTATAATTGGCGCGACCATGGGTTCCATAGTATTGTCCATTGCGCGACCCCGGGTTCCATTCCGGTCGCGCAAAATTATAATGTTCGTTTTCCTTGCATTGTTCCAGTGCATGTTGCTGTTTGACGATCAGAAAACTCACTTCTCAGGATGTAAAAACCAGAATACGGCGTGGGGATGTCTTCGTGCTAACTATACGTACCCCCTTAACCCATGGCTGCGAGGATGCGACGACGGGACGCTGCTGGTAGGCCATGGCCTGTACGCGGGTTGTCGCGCCAAGTACAGACAGACAGACAGACAGACAGACTCCACATATGTATCAAAGATCGGGAAAATAGTGCTGATAGTCCTATTTTTCGCGAACAGACTAAATTTTCAAAACTCGCAAAAGTACAATTTGGATGATAAGGATTTTTTCTTAACGTCTCGCCAAGTACAGACTGTCGAGCTAAGTGCGGACGGACTGATAGACAATCATTACAAATTATAAGCGAAAATATATTCTGTTGCTTTACTATTTAAACTCTTAAGTTAACGAAGTGAGTGAAAACAGTGCAACGTGAGTAGCAATATTTAATGTGTTCAATCACAATCATCTCCATTATATACATGCCTCCTAGCACTTGTTTTAAGTACACGCTTAAAAAACATTAAATTAGAACAACTGTGTGTTACATTATATTTCATATCTTGTGTAGGTATGAAATCAAAAGTAAACATGTCAAATAAGTGTAAATTTACTTTAAACTATGTTTCTTCAAAGGAGAGAGTAAACAAAGACACATGGTAAGAGAGAGAGTAAATTCAATGTAGTGGTGGACGTGTACTTATCGTATAGTGTAACTATTAGATGAGCGATGAAAGAAAGATCGTGAATGAATGTGACTTTTGCATTACAGTGCCCAGATCTAGTGTTTAAAAATCTGTGCATGATTGTGTGAATTCTATTGAGAGCATTTTTCACGTAGGTCCCACGACTGAACAATCGACCACAGAACACCCGGCAGTGTTAAACATTCACAAGAAATGTAGATAAAAAGGAGCGAAAAAACATTCATTTTAAACACGTCAAATTCATCACGCTAGAATACGGAACTGCAACTACTAGCGGTTAGAGCCACTGTCAGGGTCAAAATGAACAAAAGTTCAGCTGAACTCGTGGCTCATTGCTAAGTCGCTAGCCTTTCACCACTGAGATCCGGGTTCGATTCCCGTCGAATCTCATGTGAAATTTGTTCCAAGTAAACGAGTTTGGCTGCTTCACAAGGGCTAGTCAAACCCCTGTGAAGTGTCCTACCCTTATCCTTATTCCTTCCTAATTCTGGCCGCTGGGTAGTGACGCAGGAGCGCGTGGTGGGAGGCGCGTACGCGGTCTCTTGACAACTGACTGCGACGAGACGCGACAGACCTAATATTAACGTAGGATTACTCCAAAAGCGCTGTTAGTAATGGAGGATTACTCCGAAAAGCGCAAAGC
Source organism: Teleogryllus occipitalis (assembly GCA_011170035.1). Classification (NCBI taxonomy): domain Eukaryota; kingdom Metazoa; phylum Arthropoda; class Insecta; order Orthoptera; family Gryllidae; genus Teleogryllus; species Teleogryllus occipitalis. The sequence goes on along the minus strand of BLKR01002988.1, from coordinate 25,031 downwards.
GCTCATCGCCCCCCAAGGGGCTTGGGGACGCGTTGCGTCAAAGTAGACGCAACAAATTTAAAAAAAAAAACAAATTAATCTTTTCATGAAAGTATCGTCTAAATATCATGTTAAATTAATTATACATTACTGCATCCATTTTGCTCTCCGGCTCACGACGAAAAATCCACGTAACATATTCACAACCTGCGCCAGCTCTTGTCTCTTTTGTGTGCATGTATTTCAAGGGGTCTCAGTGACAATTTTGATAACTTTTAGAAATAATATGCTGAGTAATTATGTCCGAGTATAACGACATCGAACCCTGATTGTCAAGCAAACGTCTGTGTCACACGCGCCGCCGGAACATTCCGATAGATCCGAGGTATTGTGCAAAGTGTGGTTGAATTCAAAATCGACGACAGACAGGGAGGGCTGCAGAGCGCTGACAGCTCGTAGGATGACAGCCATGTCGCCGCACTTAGAGCGTTTGTGAAGAGTACCATTCATGTTTTTATTATTTGTTTCTTTTACTATTTACTGTTTACTATTTTAATAAAACAGAAAAAATCGGAGATGAAGAGGATGGGAAGTAGTAGAATCTTCGAACGTTTTCTTGAGCTTCAGAGCCATCTTTTACAAATTTAGTTGAATTATGAATAAATGTGTCAACAAGCCTGGTTAGTAATATTTGAAAATTAGAAATGTTCGTTCTCGACATCCAGAAAACGGATTTGCACTGCAAACGAACAACAGATTTATTTTATAATATTGCCGATTCCAACAGTGTTCAATGAATCAAAGGAAGTAAAACATACAATCTGATCGCTAGGGGGGTCATTTATTCTGAAGCTGAAGTACAATACCATATTTGGTATTTTACTTTATACACACGGAAACGTTTCGTGTCGAATATGCTTGAAAAACTTCTATTGCCGGACCCTCATTACGAATAAGAGTATATCTTCTATTGCTAAATTTACAAAAAATGCTCTATCACGTGGTGTAGCGTCGTTAAAAATATAAAGGTATTGTTCCTCACATTATCATCAGCCCACTTAAATACATTCCTGGGTAAATTAATAGGTTCCCGTCAGGATTGAAGGCTAGCTTTTATTGAGAATAGTATAGTTGCCCTTACTACATCGCAAGGTCCCTTTCCGTAAGACGTTGCGAGGGGAAGAATGCCATTCAATACTCACAGTGAAGATAGCATTGTGGAATAATAATTTCGCATTGTTTTGTAATAATAGGCACTGACACCGTCCGAAAAATATGTCTGTTAACACTATCACTTATCTTAATTGAGAAGTGTTATGAGTTTACACTGGAATAGGATAATGTCGAAAGTGTAAAGGATAATGTGTAAAGGATTCGTGTCGTGTTTCAGTCATCCAGAAAATTTTATTTTTTTATTTTTTAATTCTTTACTGTCTCTGAAGTATAACACAAAAAGATGCAAAGTAGCTAAGATATTAATTCACAGCGTCCGAGTAGTCTCTGAATCCCATCTTAAAGCAAAAAAGAATAATTTTCTAAAAAATCACACTGAACAATGAAAACTCCTAGCGTCAAATTTTATTTTTGTCTCATGCATAGAGCAGAAGACGGCAAACGACGGGCGAAGGCAGCAAAATAAACAGAAGACAAACTTCATTAGTATTCGTATCAGGTGATATGTTAGGGTGACCAGGACCGTTTATTCATAATTGTCACTGTCCAACATTTTTGCGGCAAAAAACAAGTATGGTCGATTCTCTTTTTTAAACAACACCACTTACCTCGGTACGAGAAGGAATTTTGAAAACCAGTTTTCCAATACATATAACTATTTTGACAGCAAACAGTGAATTTTCAACTTCTCAAGAATGCTGGTTGTAACGACATAAACATACACTTTTTGCAATTATATATTTTCATACTAGGAAATGCCAATAACAATAGAATTGATATTATTGTAAAGCTTTCTGTGGTTACTAATTTCAGAGAACAACGCACATGTTTCGCGGTTTCCTCTGTTTACACGTTTGACTAAATATCTGAGAAAGAAAGCTGGTCTGTTTCAAGCAGACTCTAGCAGTGTCAGTTATTTCTAAATAAACCGAATAGTTGCATTTCATCAGAAGACTTCCATTTGAGACCGTTTGTGTGTTTCTGCGATTCATAACATGACATAAAGGTGCGTGTCCGCTAGAAAGCACATAGCGCGAGCTAGTTTCGATAAAAGCACGCAATTCCCTGTCCACTTGCGAGCGAGGAAATTTCTCAGATTTCTCTCCACTAAAGAGCAGTGCACTAGCTCGCGCGATGCGAAGTTCAGTTCTGTTCAATTCATGTTAAGATGGAGGCGAAGAAAAGAGGGCCTGCGGTATTTATTATTTTATTACTAAAGAAAACTAGTGGTGCTACAGAATGGCACAGACTTTCTCGTAGTAAAGTTTTCTTCTTTCCTTGGCGTGGGCTGCCTTTATAGTCTTGCCCTATCCTTTTACCAGCTGCCATCTATCGCCGCACAAAGTACATTTTTTGAAATTTTCTCAACATTTCGGTTTCCTGACAGTAGAACAAAATATTACTTTAAGAATATCAAAGAAGAGCAAAATTTCGTCCTAAATGGCAATTTTCATTGAAAATATGGAGCCGTTTTTAAGAAAATGTCATTTAACCGTTACTATAAATGCAAAATTTGAAGTTCTTTTCACAGGAATCTATTAAGTATACGAAAAACTTCATTTGAAAACATCTGAAGCACATCCATTCGTCATTCGTCGTATGACCGTCGTCGAGTGAGGACGTGCCGGAGCGTAGGTAGCAAAACGAGGCTTATAGCAGGTGTCTGGTGAGCGGCGAGTGCTGAAGCTACAGTGAATTCCAGCAGTTTATTTCTAGGCAAGTAAACTTTCTTTTACTCTCTTTTTTCCCAATTTTACTGTCTCTGATATCACAATATCTTACTTCTATATCTCTGGAATTGTGTTATTCTCTAAAATCTGTTAAATTTTTTCCCTTGTCTATTAATTTTATCCCTTCTCATTTCTTGTCCGTTTTATGATAATATATCTTTCTTTCTCTTATTTAGTCTATTTTATCCCTACTCTACTCTTGTTTTCCTTTCGGTCTATCTTGCTAGCTTCCTAGAAATTAGTGTTTTTGCTCGTTTCAACTCGTACAAACTATAATTTGTTTTAAGTGTGCTTTTATTTATTTTCATTTTTCTAATATTCTTATCCGTGTTTTCTCGTCATGGGTCAATCTGCAAAAAACCTCCTCGAGAACAAGAATTTCATCGCTCAAGTGAGCGAATCTGTTGCTGCCCGCATAACGGAGAGCGTCCAAGAGATAAACCAGGGTCTCATCGAAGCCCTTCGGGACGAGCTCTCGAAACTTCGGGAGACCATCGAGCAGCAGAACCGTGTCATTGACGAGCAGCACCAGGAGATCACGGCGCTAAAGATGGCCCACATGGACAAAATGGACGAGCTGGAGCAATATCAGCGGAGAAATTCTCTCCGCTTTTTTGGAATCAGTGAGTCGAACAACGAAAGTACTGACACTAAAGTTATAGAGTTGGCAAAGGATATTGGTGTCAGTCTTACTCTTGATGACATTGATAGGAGCCATAGAGTAGGACCTAAGACTGATGGCAAGTGCCGCCCTATTATAGTGAAATTAGTATCGTATAGGAAAAGGGCAGACATTTTTAAAAATAAAAGAAAACTTGTAGGTAGTGGAAAAGTTATACGAGAGGACTTAACCTCACGTAGGTTAGAAATACTGAGAAAATGTATTGCAAAATTCCATCTTAAAAATGTATGGTCTTTTGATGGGGCAATATATGTAAATACCACACAAGGGAAAAGACGCATCACCAGAATGTGTGAAGTTGACTCGCTACCTGTAAATGGCGCGTAACTTTAGAATCTGTTTTCAGAAGTCTCTCTTAGATTATTGTTTATTATTTAATTTTTACTTGTAATATTTTAATTTTATTTTCTTCCTGCTTGTAAAGTACACACTCTCAAATACCATGTCAGAAATTTGGCAACCTGTAGATGACGAAGTCTTGCCGAAAACCGCGCCTCTGGACATACCTGCCTGGGACATTGGCCCCAGTCCGGCGTTAAGCTTGCTACCTACCCCTCCAAGCCCTGCTACACTCTCTGATCTCAACGCGGCCATTTCGCACTTTCCTCGTGACTTGTCTGTCTTTCACATTAACGCTCAATCTCTAAAGAAACATCACTCAGAAATTTTTCATGTTCTCTCTGAAGCTAGCGCACACGTATTATTAATTAGTGAAACTTGGTTGAAATCTACTGCGCCGTCTGATCTTGTGTCGATCCCTAAATATAAACTCATACGCAATGATAGAAATATAATAAAAATTAATTTAAAAGAGAAATCCGGTGGGGGTGTTGCTATGTTTGTGCGTGATGATGTAAATTGTAAAATAATAAAAACATCTACTAGAAACTCACCGAACTTGGAATACATGTTTGTTGATATGGTGATTGGGGGAAAACATTTACTTGTCGGGGTTGTATATTGGCCTCCTAATACGGGACTGTTGTCAGAATTAGAGGAATCACTTTCAGAATTCACAGATAAGTATCAAGATATTATTATAATGGGGGATTTTAATTGTGACTTAAAAAATCCCATCACAAAATCTGCCACTAACTTTATTCATACTTTCAATTCGTATAACTTGCAAATATTAAATCTGAATCCTACTCATAGCTCATCTAAAGCGGAATCGTGGATTGATCACTTGATTGTTTCTGATATTTCCAAAGTATTACTATATGGTCAAGTTCCTGTTCCGGGTATTTCAAACCATGATTTACTCTTTGTTGTATACTCGGCTAAATGTACTAAATACAAAAACAAAACAATCAATTACCGGGATTACAAAAACTTAGATTTTACAGCATTTCAAGTAGACAGTGAACATGCACCTTGGCACCAAGTTTACCAACAATATTCATTAGACTCGAAAGTAAACATGTTTAATGGAATCATAACAAACCTTTTCAACAAGCACGCTCCATGGAAAACTTCTCGTGTCACGCGGCCTGCTGCTCCATGGCTTACAAATGAGATAAAAGTTCATATGAAAGTTAGAAATTTCGCATATAACCGTTTTAAAATTACTAAAACCGATGAAAATGAAAAGGAGTATAAAAAACTTAGAAATTTCGTAAAACAACAAGTCAGAAACGCTAAGATTCGTTATTATCATAATCTTTTCCAAACAAATTCCAGTGCGAAGGGAGTATGGGACACCTTGAAAAACTTAGGAATTTGCAAACGTAAGTCAAGTGACAGTTCATTAGAAATTCCCTTAGATGACCTAAATGACTATTTTGCTTCCGCTACACATACAATAGACCCTATTATTAAAGAAAAGACACTTCACTGTCTGGAATCACATGCACCTCGCTGTGACGACAGTTTCTATTTCAACAATGTTGACTGCCAAGAAGTCGAAAAAATAGTGAAGGCACTCAAATCAAATTCAAAAGGCTCGGACGATATAACAGCAAAGCAATTAAAATTGGTTTTAAAAGACGCTCTTCCAGCGCTTACTCACATAATAAACTTTTCTTTAACAACCGGATATTTTCCCCAATTGTGGAAACTAGCTTACATTCGCCCCCTCCCGAAATGTTTAAATTCATTAAATCTTTGTGAGTATCGGCCTATCAGCATATTACCAACATCATCCAAAGTCCTCGAAAAAGTTTTACGTCAACAAATAAACAAGTATCTCGCCATAAATGATATTCTCAATAATTTTCAATCTGGTTTTAGGGAAGGTAGAAGTAGGCAAACGGCTTTGCTACGAGTCACCGAAGACATTCGTCAATCTCTGGATGAAGGCAATATAACAACGCTAACGCTTTTAGATTTTAGCAAGGCCTTTGATTCAGTAGACCATGACGTGCTTCTGGCAAAATGTAAATGTCTTGTTTTTTCTGATTCTACCTTATTGTGGATTTCAAGTTATTTTAGTAATAGACAACAGGTCGTAGTTGTAGAAAATACTTTCTCGTCACCTAAACCAGTTTCACGTGGAGTGCCACAGGGCTCCGTACTTGGTCCACTTTTCTTCCTTATCTATGTAAATGATATACCGTCGGTGCTATCAAGATGCAATCATCATATGTACGCAGATGACTTACAGATCTACGTCAGTGGGAAACCTTCTGAAGTGGCTCATTTAATTAGTAAAACAAATCAGGATTTAGCCTCTTTACATGAATGGTCAGTGAGAAATGGCCTTAAGCTAAATCCATTAAAATCTCAATCAATTATAATTGGCTCCTGTTGGTCCCATAAAGCACTTAAAAATCTAAATATTCCTCATATCGTACTGGATAACACTACTGTTCCTCTATGCTCAGAAGTTAAAAATCTCGGTCTGACGATCGATAAATTCCTAAATTGGGAACCTCATGTTCGGGAGACTTGCCGCAAAGTGTATGCTTCAATGTACTCACTCAAATGTGCTTACAAATGCCTTCCACCAAAAACCAAAGAACTACTAGTAAAATCCCTCTTGCTCCCTCTGCTTGATTACGGTGACATTGTGTACGGTAACATAAAGAAATCAACTGCTGACACTCTCCAAAGAGTTCAAAATGCATGTGTTAGGTTTCAATATAATATCAGAAAGTATGATCATATATCGGGATACTTCAAAGCTAATAACATACTAAACTTGAAAGACCGACGCATGTTTCATAGTTTGTGCCTGTTCTACAAATTATTAAATACGGGTGTACCTACTTACCTCTCTCATAAAATTTCTTACCTTAAAACAAGAAGATTCGAGAAATCTTTGCTATGCAATATTCCTAAAAGCAACACTAACTTTTACAATAAATCTTACTTAGTAGCAACGACTAGAGAGTGGAATAGCCTTCCAGGAAATGTTAGGAAATGTAAAACACTGCGATCATTCAAAAAACATTTAAATAATCTTTTTCTGAGCTGATATTGTATGATGTGAAAGTGTGTACTAAATGTGTTTAAAATTGTAAGGTAAATGTAATATTTTATATCGCTTTTTTAACAGTTTTCTCCATTTCTTGTATTTTCTTAAGTTAGTTTTTAAGTGAGCTCAAAATTGTAAGTTAAATGTAATCCTTTTGACAGTGTGGGCTTTTTAACAGATTTGTTCTTTTCTTTGTTTTCTTAAGTTAGTTCTTAATTTAGTTAACAATAGTATAATTAGTCTAAATTAAGTCTATTATAGGGTTAGAAGGTTTTTTGTATTATGTTCTAGTAACGTCTACTTCATTATTGTTTAATTTTGTCATGGCTCTGACTGAATGCGTCTTTTCCGTTAGTACATGATGTTGAAACCTAAAATCGGCCCTAAGCCGTCGTCCTGGCCGGGTGGTTGTGTGCATTCTCATATTGTTTTTTATGACTCATGAATGTATTTGAGATTTTTTGTTAACATTTGATACGTATTACTAAATTATTATCTCTCAGAATTTATATTCGGGCACGCCTTTAGAGTTATCCAGAGTCAGTAATGTTTGTTTTTAAAATTATCTTAAATATATTATTTTGTTGCTCAATATTGAAGAGCATGCACACTGCCTTTGTTTTCCCTGGTTTTCCCCGGTCGCTTAAGGCAAATGCTGGGACGTTGTATTCTTGTCGCGTTTGTGAGCCCAGGGGCATGACATATGTAAGCTGAATTATTTACTTATTACTAAATATTATTATTTATTTGTTTTTATTTACTAAATGTATCTCAATTCTTATCTATAAATTTATGTATTACGTGGTTAAGCGGAAGAGCGGGCCTGATGGCCCGAGACTCGCCACATAAATAAAGTCATTATTATTATTATTATTATTATTATTATTATTATTATTATTATTGTTATTATTATTATTATTATCCATACACAAGTGCAATAAATTTCTGGAAATGTGCATATTAACGGAGTGAGAGATATTTCAAAAAATTACATTTGTGTAATTTTTAAAAAATATATATTTTTAATAATACAATATTTATATTATATTATAAATAATATTGTTTCAAAAATAAAAAAATGCACCAAAACGATATCTACATTATATTAATCAGTGCAGTTAGCACTATCTATTGGAAAAAAATTAAAGAAAAAATTTGAGGCCATTGGCTATTGAGAAAATGGCGTTTGAGCGTTTCTGAAAATGCAGAAATTTTAGCTCATTTTTAGGGAAAATAGTTGGGTTTTAGAGAAACTTTATATGACATTATTTAAAGAGCATGTACTCACAAATACAATAATGTGAAGAAATCTTCTCTAACGTAAATATTACCGACGTTAAAGACAAGTAAAAAAGTAGTTTTGTAATTTTTGAAAAACAAAAGAAAAGAGCAATACGCCGTTTATGTTTTCGTATAGGGTACATTTGGGACTATCCCTACCAACAATGTAAAGAAAAAATTTGAAGCCATTTTTGAGAAAACCTTTTTATTGTAAACTTTAGAAATTGCAAATATTGCTCACACTATTGCTTGAAATTACTAAAATTTTCGAATAAATCTACATGATCTTAATGAAAGAACTGATTTTGAACAACGAATTTTATTCCTAGGAAAAGTTTCTATGTTCAATTTTATAGTTGTAGGAAGATGCCGGAAAAAAATCAAACTTTTGCAATTTTCAAAAATTCAGAGTTAACCGTGAAACTCGGTCCTCTGCCACCCTTATTAGTGTATTATTCTCTAATCAAAGAAGAAATTTAAAGAGAAAATTTGGATCGGTTTTTGAGAAAAATCTGAAAATGTCCGGGGGCTTCATGTAAAATATCCCCAAATTTTAAAGAATGTTTTTTCAAAATTTCAAAGCTTCTACTAGAGCTGAATGGACAGGGCTGAATGGACAGGGGAATTTTGAAAAAAATCCTATGCATGGTTTAGGCGCTAGTAGTGTTGACAGACGGTCAGTCAGACAGACAGACGGACGTACCGACAGACGGACGTACCGACAGACGGACGTACCGACAGACGGACGTACCGACAGACGGACGTACCGACAGACGGACGTACCGACAGACGGACGTACCGACAGACGGACGTACCGACAGACGGACGTACCGACAGACGGACATACCGACAGACGGACATACCGACAGACGGACATACCGACAGACGGACATACCGACAGACGGACATACCGACAGACGGACATACCGACAGACGGACATACCGACAGACGGACGGTACCGACAGACGGACAGACAGACGGACATACCGACAGACGGACATACCGGACAGACGGACATACCGACAGACGGACATACCGACAGACGGACATACGACAGACGGACATACCGACAGACGGACGTACCGACAGACGGACATACCGACAGACGGACATACCGACAGACGGACATACCGACAGACGGACGTACCGACAGACGGACATACCGACAGACGGACATACCGACAGACGGACATACCGACAGACGGACATACCGACAGACGGACATACCGACAGACGGACATACCGACAGACGGACATACCGACAGACGGACATACCGACAGACGGACATACCGACAGACGAACAAACAGACAATTGGACGGACGGACGTTTTGAAAAAAACAATGTTTCGGTATCAGGGGTGTATTTCCGTTGAAATCTCGAAACCGATTTTCCGCAGAATTACACCGTACGTATACGAGAAATTAATAATGTATACAAATCAATGGAGATGTACATATTAACGGTGTGAGACATTAAAAAAAAAACATTTGTGTAATTTTTGAAAAAATAAAAGAATACACCAAAATAAACTTTACATCATATTAAACAGTGCCATTACCACAATCCGTTGAAAAAGATTGAAGAGAACAATTTTGAGCTATTTTCTGAGAAAATGTCGTTTGAGTGTTTCTGAAAATGTGGAATTTTGAGATCATTCTAACAGGAACTTCGCTAAACTAACGCTTCGAACACGTTTGGAATACTGAGAGCAAGGAGGTGCGAGTCCTCGCGCAGGCTTGTTCACAAGCGAGCAGTGCAGATGGGGACCGCTCTCCGCGATTACCACACCGCTTTCTGTTGCCTATTTTCAGAACTGTGTCCATCGGTGAGGAACGCTCTCGACACAAACCCGCGACAGCGTAGTTCCCAATTGGACACGCGCCGAAGACTCACGGTGCTTTATGTTTGGACGTTACGATGCGTCGTGAATGCCGGAGCAGTGACCTACCAAACGGGCCACGGACCGCGCGCGATCTTTTCTTCCTCTTCCTTGTCCTATCCTCTCCCATTACACACACACTTACACTAACATCACTACACTACCACATATTCCGGGAGACCGGTCGGGAGCTTAGAGCTTGTCCCGACTGGGGCGATGCCCCGTTGGTGGGAGAGTCCTCGTTAGGGGGAAACCCCACTAGCCGACGGTAGGTCGGCGCCGGATCTCGCCATCCAGCGGGGGAAGATCACCGCCATCTCCCGAGAAAGAAACATGCACTACACTAACGGGACTAATGACCGAAGCAGTTGACGCGCCCGGAACCACGAAAAAATCAATCAATCAATCAATCAACGATGCGTCGTGACATTGACGCCCCGTGGTTCGAGCAAATGTCCGGCAAGTAGCGGGCAGTCTGCGTGCTGCGGCGAACAAACTATTCTTTAAAAATGTTATTAATGTGTGTTCCACTTTGAAATTTGGTAGATCTATACAACATTAGTGTAGAAGTACAAGAGTTTTTTTAAATTAATTTAAGTGTCGACCTAATATAAAAATTTTCATTTTAAAAATTAAAATATATTTTAAATATTTAAATAAAGTTTACAAAAATTATGTTAACATCACATGAAAGTACATATTTTTAAGTAACATTTAAGCGTAATTTTATTTCTCTGAATGAAGGAAACGGTATTTGCGAAAAATATTTTAACATTAGTGCGCGCAGGATTTTTCGGAAAAAATAATTGGAAATATTTCTGAAAGGGGGTGAGATTAGAAAAAAAATCGTGTCGCCTATTTTCAACCCTAGACATCATAAAGTTTGAAACTGCTGAAAAATAGTGATGTTTTTTTAGCGTGCGATTTGACGTCGAACGACTCATAGACAAGCTTTAGCTTGAAATAGCTTTCTGGAGGTAAAACATTTATCAAAAGCAAAATGGAAAAGGTGAACGTTCCTTTACGACCTTTGAGTTGAGAAAATGGATCCTCATGGCTAGCTGGACGAGTTATGGCTGACGTTTACCAGGGTTTGCGTACGAGTCCGTCGGTTGACAGACTCCACTAACCAACGCCAAATTGCTGATTACGCGATGAATGTGAAAGTATCGTTTCAGAAACAGTACTTTCCTTATGCGTACTTTGAATATTTTCCCTCCTCAAGTGTCGGAAGTCCAGTGCTCCTGGTCGAATATCCTTCAGTAGGCCTTGAAGCTTCCCATAATTTTGAAGTGAAAATGGTATGTGAAATAACTTTCGCCATCTTGCTATGACTACACAACATTCTGTATCGTTTTCGCAGTACATTCATAGATTTTCATTAATATCATTTAAATTCATTTGAGGCGGCACTAAATCGAAAAAAACAAGCTGATGATTCATGTAAAATAGTAAAAATATGTGTTACGTGTCCATGTAACAATATATGTTTCCGTATTATATGCATCAAAATGGATTACGCAGAAACATAAGAAAATCATTGTTTTAATGATGGAAATCCAAACATTTTACTCATTTCAGCACATCTACTTTTAACTAAAAGATTATTAATGTGATGCTTATAAGATGAATGACTTTGGTTTAGGAAGGAAGTGTCACATTTAACAGGTGTAACTCAGGAGCACTCATAGTACATTTATTATTGCGTTTTAAAAAAGAGTGTCCGAAATCAGAGTGATTCAATCAAGTTTCTTTCATGGCAACCCCCACGTTTCCTCCATTCCGTGTCTTTCATTTCTTCGCCTTTTTTTTCTAGCGGCGCATTCGATCACCAGCTCCTTCACCCTCACCCCCTCGCGTTTCATCCGAGGCCTGCGCTCAGCCGACGCAGCTGGCCGGCGGGAAGGCAGTAGTGCCACGGCGGGGGCGGCGGGGGCTGCTGTGTCAGTTAAGTGGTGTGAAGTGGCGCGTTGGCACGCCGCAGACGCCCAGGCGCCGAGCACTCAGCCAACAGGGTGTCTCGCCCGCCCCCACACCCGGCACAGGCCCACGCCCAGGCCCAAACCCTTGGCCCGGCCACGCCCACTCGCCCTTCGGCCCGGGGACCTCGCCCCGACCTCACTTCGCCACGCGCTGAATGCGGCTTCCTGGCCCCCGCGCCGGCCCCGCTTGTGGCCGCAGCGCTTCCTCAACTTTGGCCTGCCTTTTGGGGCCGGTCCGTGTTTTATGACTCATGTGGAAACTGGTGACTCCATTAAAAGCCTTCACTATTTAACACACTGACGTTTCTCATTTCTTCATTTATATTTTATTAATACGAATTTTTGCAGAACCAAGATGCGGCAACAATACTATAGGAAACAAAGTTTGAGCTTTTGCTTTTTGCGGAAGAGCAACAGTTCTTCCACACATCGATTACAACGCACAAGATAAACGCAAACCTCCACAGACTCAAAATATCATCAGTTATAGATTGTTTAATACTCGAAAACGTCAATTACCGGTTCTTTGTTTCTTAGTTGCCCACTTTTAGAGTATCAGTGCGCACGGAATTTACTGTGTTTAGAAGCACAATTGCGTATGGAGAACGATTTATTTTACAATTAAATTTCAGAATCATTTGATTTCACTGCCATTGCAATAAGAAATAAATTTCACTGCTGTTATTCTGGGATAAGGAGTTTTACAACACTGCTATATGATATTCAAATATGCCTATTTAAAATGATTTGCTGGTGTTAACTGAAAACTCGCATTTCTTATTACATAAAAGCACGCAGCATTCAGAAAATATCAAGTTTATGTCTGAAAACAGATATGAAAATAGTAATGATAAACTCTCGTAACGAGACCGCAGGACACCTCCTGCGCAAAGCATCAAGTCATGTCACTGCAGTACGTCTTACTTACAAGTCACAGGTTCGAGTCCCGACGGTGGCAGAATTTTCGACACTAGCTAGATAGCTAGATTGAGTCGTTCTGGAGATTTCTAATTCATCTGCTCTAATTGGTAGTTTTCTACGATATCTCCAATGAACACAAGGCGAATGCTAGAGCAATATCACAACAAACGATCCACGGACTGCGCGTTTTTTCCTTCCCCTTCCTTGTCCTATCCTCACTCCATTATTACCGACCCTGACACTTACACTTACATTCACTACCCTAACGCATATGCCGAACGACGGGTCGGGACCTTAGAGCGTGTCCCGGCTTGGGCAGTGCCCCGCTGGTGGGAGATAACTGATTGGGGGAAAAATCCGGTAGCCGCCAGGTAGGTCGGCGACGGAACACGCGCTACACTTACAGGTCAAATTCTCACTACGCTTACAGGACTACATGACCTTAGCAGTTGACGCGACCGGAATCTGTAATCAATCAGTCAAAATGAGACCAAAAAATGTGGGACTTCACGGTCTCTATAATGGCTGTCTAGAATATTGTGAAGTGATGGCAGATAAAAATATTTGACATAAATTTGAAAAACCAAGATATTGCGCTAGGAAAAACCACATCCTCGAATCAAAACTAGTCAGAAAAGAAATAATGAAGCAATGCATATTTTTTTAAGTGTACAAAAAGATATTTCTTATATTTAAAAAGAACTCAACCAAAAAATATATTTTTTAATGTTTCCCCTCCACAGTAACCCTGAGGAGGCGGGAATTTATTTACATATTGGCGTACAAATTACGCTGCTGCCTTGCTTCTTAAGCAGCTAAGAGGGAGAGGTAAAAAGCTAATACTAACTAAAGCTAACTTAATTCTAGCTTAAATCTAAATTAATAATTATGTAGTAGCACTTTGGCATACTTAACTTATACGAAAAATATTATTGTTATTTTTTTTTCTTAATTCTAAATGTTTTTGTAGGGTTTGCTAGGTGATTCTTTTTCTAATTTATTTTTCATTCACGCATCATTCATTCATTATATACATAACCATTCATTCATTATATACATAACCGTTCGTTCTACTCGTTCATATTTGCCTATAGCATGAATCAAACTGCATGATAGTAATCGTGACAATGAATTTACAAAAGAAAAATGTTTGATTAAATTCGTACTTAAATTACTTAAAACATGAATGAAATATGTCACTTACATTGTTGACTCAAAATGAAAAGTAGAAGTAATAGGAAATGTTATAGTTCAATGTAGTGCAGTCATATCCCAGAATATCAATTCTACTTGTGACAGTACGGTGTGTGCGTAGGTCTTTCATACGCGGCGACGGCCGTGGGGCAAGCAATTGATTGCTGGTAGTTAGGGATCGCTCATGTGATCCAGACACAGTCTACCAAAGCTGTAAAACTTTCATTTATTATTACTTGTAAATAATATTATACATAAATATCTGTAAATAGGTGAGCTCTTTTCTTGATTTGTGGTAACATTCCTACGACGTCATAATATACCATTTTGGATAATAGGGGAGAATGATGTTAATATTATCAGACTGTCAATGAATCAGTTATTTCAATAACGAATTCTAATCCTTGTACTGAGAGGCGGAAATCTGGCGCACTAATCACTATGGAACGAAAGCCTCGCAAACAGAGGTAATGAAACACATCTTCATCAGGGAATTAGTGTATTATCAAACTGGGCTCTCCGTGGCAATCTAGGAGTGTGGCACGATCTGAAAATAATCCACGTCCTGATCGATTAGCTCACGCGCACCCCGTCGCATTCGCTCGCCTTCCTCTTTTGAATATCGCGTGCACTTTTCGTCGTCGTCGTTCCTGCACCTCCCGCAGAAGCACGCGTCGTCGCCTCGGCCGCTGCCCCGGCCAGCGACCCGTCTCGAGCAGCACCCTTTTAGCCTGCGCCCTCCGCCCCACCCGGGGCCCTTCCGCGCTCTGCCCCGGCTCCCCTTGCCGCCCCCGCTCCGGCCCGTCCCACACACCACTTAGCACCCTCGCCTCGCCCCGCCGCTCTCCCCCTAGTCTCTCCTCCCCCTCCCCACACCGTTCCGTCCCGGCCCGCCACGTCCTGCCTCGATTCGCCCGCCCCGTTCCACACGACCTCTTTGCATCCCATCCTGCCCCACCCGCTCCTGTCCCCAGCCTGGCTCCGCTTTATCCCGCCCCACTCCGCCCCGCTCTGCTCCGTTCCGCTCTGCCCCGCCCCGCCCCGCCCCTCCCCGCCCCGCCCCGCCCCGCCCCGCCCCTCCCCGCCCCGCGTTCTTCCTCGCCGCTCTCCGCCCACTCGTCTTTTCACCCCTCGCCACCCCCACACCACTTCGTCTCTTTGCATCCCGCCCCGTCCCGTCCTACACACCCCGTTGCACCCCTTCCCGCCCTGCTCCTTCCTGTCTCCGCTTTATCCTGCTTCACTCCGCTTCGCTCTGGTCTCCTCCTCCCTGCTCCGCACATTCCCACCCCAACCGTCCTGCCCCTCCCCTTGCGCCCCGCAACTTCACGAGCTCCTGCACCTCGCCCCGACGCGGTCGCCCGACTGCTATTCCATCGATTTCCGATGCGGCGGACGCCCACATTCGACAGATGACACCCCAAGAAAACTGTCAATCACGGTAGTCGCCTTCTCCTTCATGTCGCCCTGGGGTACGCCTCAGTGCGCTGTGCGGTCTCTACCTCTGCGTTCTAGCTCTGGGCAGCGCCATTCTGCGGGGGGGGGGGGACGTACGGAACATTTCTGCCCTACGATATCTCAATTCTACAGAAGTACTTAAAATACTATTGTATCTACCATTTCTAAAAGTCAAGCGTGTAATAATCACTGTATTTAACCCTAAACTAATTATTAATGTCAAAAATGTTCCCCTTAATTAACTCTCGATCTGCCACTAGTATCAAAAACCGAATATTACTGTACAAATCAGTCTTTCAACCCACTCTAACCTACGCATGTCCAGTATGGGATGACGTAGCACCCAGTAACCTCCAAAAGTTAGTTGCGTTCGCAAAATACTTAACTACTAGCGTTGGGTCAATTTGATCCGAAGACTTTTCTCTTTTTATTTTCTGAGAACTTTCGAGCTACCGATGATGCGGGCTCCACGTTATCTCTTCTGATAACGTTCCTATTCAGAGCGTGCAATAAAAAATGCTGTTGAATTATCCTTTTCTTTGAATTGCCCTTTCTGACTTGACGCCAGCGTTAGTGTTCCTGTGTATTTCCATGTGGCGCCTTAGCGATAGCTGTCTTCACGACCTATTCGAGGTAAGTGGTGAAAACTGCTTCCAGTAATTGGAAAATAAATTTGCCATTTTTGGAACATTACCTAACCACAATCCGTTCACTCCTCTGGAATTTTTGCCAAATAAGCAAAGAGAAGTAAATTCATACCTCTTTGGCTTTACAAAGGACGCGACAATGGCATCTTATGTACTAGTCATGTCAGGATCAGTAGTGATTTCATCTATCCAAAGGACCATGAAGATTACCAAACGTGAAGCCCCTCTGCAGAAGCCAGACACTGTAACTATTCACAATTGAACGAAACTTGCGATTAGCTGTGTACTAATTACAGCGAAGGCAAAAGAACAGAGGAATGTCAATTAGTAGCATTTTTTATTTTGTAAACGAGACGATTTTTTTTTATTTTTACGTATATTTCTACATTCTATGTACTATACTACTAAACACACATTACACCCAAAAAACATACGAAGGCACAATTTTCTTGAAAAAGACTGGTCGGGTCATATGAGCCGACCAGTCTTTTATTAATAATATTAAATCATATTATCTGTTGTAATGTAACGCTAATGCGAGGTGTATTTCATCGCGCGCGAAACAAAATTTTATTTCAGTATTGGGAGCCTCATCGCCAAAAAGCCCTGGAATCAGGCATTTGTTCGCGCGAGGGCGATTTTTATGGTTATAGCGCGTCAATTAGTGAGGTCATTAGTCCCATAAGTGTAATGCATGCTTTTTCCTCGGGACGGGGTGGATGGCGAAATCCGGCACCGAACTACCATCGGCTAGCGGGTTTCCCCCACCAGGCATATCCCACCAGCGGGGCACCACCCCAGCCGGTTCTAACCTCCCGACCGGTCTCCCGCCATGTGTGGTCGTGTAGTGCATACTTAGTATAAGTGTGTGTAAGGAGTGAGGATAGGACAAGGAAGTTGAAGGTAAGATCGCGTGCGGTCCGTAATCCGTTTTTTAGGATATTGCTCCGACATTCGCCCGGTGTTGATCGGAGAAACCACTGAAAACTACCGATCAGAGCAGTCGACCGCTAGAATTCTTCTCCAAACAGCGACTGAATTCGACCTAGCTGAGAAGCTAATGTCGAAAATCTTACCCCTTTCGGGACTCGAGCCTAGGATCTCCCGCTCAGCGCATGCGCACTGAGCACACTGCAATGACATCAGAGGATGCGTCACCGAGCCGAGGCCGCGTGGTCATAAGTGTCCAGTAGGTGGTCGGCCCGTTTGCATCGTCGCCCCCCAAACCGCGACCACCGCCAGTCGCCCCCAACAGACGAAAATCAAATTTTCCGAAGGATGCTTCCTGATTGCCTGATTGCATTCGCGCTCCACGGCCTATCGGAGGGAACAAAGTTCACGCATCACGTGACCTCGGGACCCTGGGAGCACCTCGGAATGCGACCTGCTCCTCATTTGGCACCGAAAGCGAACAGTCGCTTACTCATGAGGTTCCAACTTACCGTCTTTAGCCACCAAGTCTCTGGACATTGGACCGCAAAACGGTCGGGCGTTGTCGCTGTGCGCCCGCAGTGAAGCGCTTGCAGGAACCATCAGGAGCCATCTGAAACAACAATAGGTCAATTAGTAGGTTCAAATAGGACACCACACAAGCTGTAACCAACTATAGTATTCGCATGCGAAATTGGCATCACGCTGCGGTGAATCCACTGCATACCGTCTGCGCCGCCGCGCCTATAGTCGCCGAGCAATGAACGGCGAGGTCGCCAAGGACCCTGCGCCACTGACCCTTCGCCGGACCCTCAGAAGGGCCTGCTGCCGCCATTACCGCTCAGGTGGGAAACCTAGTGCGCCACGTAAAGTCGCTAAGGTTCAAGGACAATCTCCCGAGTGCCGGAAGCAGTCGCTTTCGCGAGCGAGGGCAATGGACAGCGCAGGAGCTGGTGTGCAAAGAGAAACGGTAGAAACTAGATGCAACATTGTTTGAAAAGGGCTTGCAATCGTTTGAAACTTTCCATCATCAATGCATAAGCTAATCACTCCATCTCCTACTTTTAGAATAATTAAATTTATGTTAAATGCAAACCACGTGTTTCGTGGGTCATCCACGATATTCCTCTCCCGCCCGATATCTTCCACATTTCAGGTCAGACGAGTAACTGCAGAAAACGAGGAGGTAAGTCAGGTGGTTAGCGATCACCCACGCAGTAGATCAAACCCTTGTTACATATGCATTGACGCATGTAGTTGTTAAGTTTTTTCTAGAATCTCTAGAGCAGGCCTACTCAACTCACTGGTTCGCCGAACGATCAAGAGCAGGCTCGCTCCTCACGAGCCCGGAAATTCGGCCGCTAGCTACGGGAGCTACTTGTGTTTGCGAGGGTATGGACTTCACTCAGCGGCAGGAGAAATGGGTTTAGGAGGGGCTTCAGGGCGGTTGAATGCAGATAGCCATCGGATGCGGAGTGCATGGCACAGGAGCTAAGAGAATTCTCTTTCTCTTTTCAGCCTTCGTATGGGACCGTGTGTGCAAACAAGCACATCATCACGAATAGAATTAGAAAGCAATGTAATAGGTTTAATGTTTTTAAGACAATAGATAGTGATATTGAACTTCTTATAAATCCTTTTACTGTGATCATTGCAAAATTTATGTAACCATTGGAGTGTGATATGGAATATTTGCACACGCCCGCACATAAAAAGTGTACCTCAAAGATAAAAGTATATAATAACTTCTGTGCATATAAAACTTCAGTATTTAAGAATTTTAGAAAACCCATGTTTAAGGAAGATAAGATTTGAATTTATGCTTAAAATGTGTCAAAAATATTTATATTACAAATACATATTGTAACGATACTGAATATTATTCCCCGGCTCATCGCACACAAAATGTTGCGTAATCACGCACTGGAGCTTTTGCGTCTTTCCTGAGCCGTCGGGCGGCTGATTCGTTACGCACAACTGCTGTCGCGACATCTCGGCGCCAAACAAAAGGGAGGAAACTGTGTTTGTTTTCGCCAACGCCGACGCGGGTCTATCCCTGGGGATCTAGCTGGGAAGGGGGGCTGCGCAGTTTGGAAACTCTGGGAGGGACCACCTGCGTTTATTTACGAAGTGTGCGAGTGAGAGCGCCTCATGGAAAATTCCGCTCGACACACCGACGAAACGCAAGATATTATTGGACCAAATTTAAGTAAGACGTAGGAACCTTTTGCCAATAGAAGCACATTTTGTAAAAATTTTGGAAACTTCTAGAACATTTGGGAAACTGGGGGGAGAAAAGACTTGCGAGCGCTGGCATGCGCCGAGCAGCCAGATCGGAACGGTGTGAGAGATCCCGGTAGGCGTAGCAGAAGGGTAGGAGAGGTGAGCGCTGAGTTGCGCTCAGCTCGCAGAGCAGTAGAGCCGGAGAAGGGCAGTGCCCCTTTTTGCTTTAAATTGAGGACGAGTAGTTCCTCCTATTGCTCATTTGTCGAATATATTCTCTTTTGATCTCTGCCGATGACGCCCGCGTCGCCCGTCACAATTCACGCGACGAATATAATTGCGTTGCTGGACACCTGAATCTTGAGCTGTCGTCGCTTTTTGTCGTCGCTTTTGGTCGTGGCTTTCGTCGTCTTCATCACTGCACCACCGCCTTCGCCGCTGCCGCCGTCGCCGTGGCCACGCTGCGCCACCGCAACCACCGCCGCCGACGCGGGACTCAAAGGGCCTTCCCCGACACCCACGGGACACGCCGCCTGGTGTGAGGTTCGGCGACCTGTAGAGGTTGCCCACCCCAGCGGACCTGCCTGCGAACGGTGACTGTGTTTTGATTGTCGAGCTGCGGCAAGATCTTCAGTGCGCCCTTCAGGCGCGACGCTTGTTTAAAGAAACTCTTATCAAGGAAGTTCTCGCCGCGCATTGGCGACTTCCTTACATTATTAAGATCCCTGTAATACATTAGTTTTATAGCATAAAAATAGAAGAAATAATTACTAAGACCTTGATTTTTTGTATGCTTAAAATTTAAGTTTTTCATTAAAGTCCATTTGTGTTCTCAATAATTTTATTTTAAATTCATCATCATTTTTTTAAAAATCCGTCCACCATCTATTCTTCTTTACTCTACATGCTTCCTGAGCTAGCCGGCCACACGAGCCCAGGTAAGCAAAGGTAGGTCTGGGAGACCGGGTTCGGTGCAATATAATATCAAATTTTTTAAAGTACGATGTATAAGAACTACGTTAAAAAACGTAAAACGACGTTTTAATGTAGGAGTATGGTGAATCAAAATCATGGTTCAAACGTTTTACTTAATTTCGCTCTTTTTAATGTCTTACCCGACTAAACTCTTTTCTTATGATACACAACTTCCACAATATGAAATGTCTATGTTTCTTGCAAACACGAGAATGGATATTAAAATGTGTGTCATTTAATAAATGATACCATGAAATACCAACGCATATGTTGAGCATAATTCTCAGGTTCCTTTCACCGGGAACTTGCCATCGGATCAGTGACGCATGAGGCGTGCTCAAAACCGTTTAGTGTGTCACCCGACTGTACACTTCTTTCCCTTCCCCACCACAAATGTCCCTCTCCACGCGATGACTGCTTTCACAGCTGCAAGCTCAGGCACGTTTAGCGAGGGCGCTCCGGCTCTTCTTCGGCCAGTTGGCCAGATTTCCTCGAAAGGTACGAGTGTAAATTTATATCCAGCGCTCGGGCTCTTCTTCGACCAGTTGGTCAGATTTCCTTTAAAGGTACGAGTGTAAATTAACTCTAGCGCTCGGGCTCCTCTTCGGCCAGTTAGCCAGCATTCCTCGAGAGGTACGAGTGTAAATTTATATCCAGCGCTCGGGTTTCTTCTTCGGTGAGTTGGCCAGACTTCCTCTAGAGGTACGAGTGTAAATTCATATCCAGCGCTCAGTGTCTTCTTCGGCCAGATGGCCAGTCTTCCTCTAGAGGTACGAGTGTAAATCGTTATCCAGCGCTTGGGCTCTTTTTCGGGCAGTTGGCCACACTCCCTCTAGAGGTACGAGTGTAAATTAACTCCAGCGCTTGGGCTCTTCTTCGATCAGGTGTCCAGACCGCCTCTAGAGGTACGAATGTAAATTCATATCCAGCGCTCGGGCTCTTCGTACGCCAGTTGGCCAGACTTCCTCTAGAGGTACGAGTGTAAATCGGAGTGTCAATAAAGCATCCCAAACATTCTAGGTATTATGCATTATGTTGATTAGTTTATATATCGTTTAATATTTCCTCACTTACATATCAGTTAAGGGGTTAAGATATGGACATTCTTTCTGAAAATTAGAATTGGAGCTATGGCGCTAAAAAGTGAACATATACACGAATCTTGCTTACACATGTCATCCTGTATTTAATTTTTGCGGGCGTTATTGACTAGTTTCTATTTCTCAGTATAGATGTTACTATTTTTGTGATAAATTCTTGCACACATTATTTTTCGACCCAATGTTTTCCATCGACAACTAATTTATTTAACGTCGAAAACAGTTAAAAACTGTGTGTGACAATCTATGGGGAGAAGTGTATTCTGTGTACGTTTTCTGAAATTCTGGGATCCCTACCGCAACCCATTTACAAGTTGAATTCTGAATATAGATTAAATGAGCATTTTTGGCAAGAACTGATAAGGAAACATCCCTACAGTGTAATAAAAACTATTTGCAAAGGCAAATCAGCTACATAGTTTGGCTATTATCTCTCTTTGTACCCTTCTGAAGGAATTGTAGAGGACGTCCTGCGTGAGAACTTGACTATTGAAATACAATAACATGAACAATGGAGCACGATAATTTGAATAACTATATTGCCCACAGAACTTTAAAAGTCGTGCACTGAGAATGAAATTACATTTATTTCCAGAAGGGAAACTGGACGGAAAGGATCAGGGAAACTGGACGAAAGACCTGACCGAGATAGGTGTCATTGACCCAGAAGCTGATGTACAGCTTGTTTCCCTCATCCATTTATACCTACTTCAACAGCTTCTTTCCCCTCCTTGACGTGCCGTCGTCGGATGTTGCCGGCGTAGCGGTTCTCTTGAGATGTAATAATTATGATTAGTGGCGGATTTTGATGATTTCAAACATATCCAAAAATGATAAATAATATGCTCTTAAATGTTTGAAAAATACAAAGAAAATGGCGTAAAAAATTTCATCGCAACCACTTCAGATACACAACTCAAGCTGTTGGACATGCTACTGATGTAATAGGGACTTCTTCCTTTTGTTCAAGTAAAATCACATTGGAAACGTTTGGTTTGTACTGTTCTTTACAAAAAAATCTGCCTTTATTTATCGCAAAATCGGCCGAAGTGACAACAGCAACGATAGACGTCACAGAAACCTTAGATTACATTACTTAGCACGCACAACGGCGGACATCACGATACATGAGCGAAAAAATCGACAAGTCTACTCAGGAATTCTGTAATGAGCATTTGTTGAATCTCGTAAATATTATTTGAAGTGAGTGATATTAAAATGATGTTAAAATCTATGAAATCAGCGAAAAATACATTAAAAATGAAGTAAAGAGGTAAAAAATGACATTAGTCGTAATTGACAAAAAATGCAAAAAAATCACAAATAAAAAGGAGTCATTTTCTTTCATCATAACATAAAATGAATATCTGTACTAAAAGGTATCATTCTAAAGTGAAAAGAAACAAATGACATTTCTTTATAATCCACCCCCTAATTATGATGATGATCATAATTATCAGGATGACATGAGTAATGAGCAAGAAGGCGGAGAAGATGGTGAAATGAGATGCTTGAGATACGGGAAATCCTGAGGGAACCTGCCGTGAATTCTCTGTCGACTACAAATTCCATTAAAATCGGACGGATATCGAACCCCGAGCGTTGCCACGAAAGCGAAAGCCGCTGTTCCCTACACTGCGTGCCAAACACTAGATGTACAACTTAATACTTTTTTTCAGCATCTTTTCCCGTGACAGTGTAGACCCGCTCTTAGCATTTATGTTAATTTCATTCACTCTATCCACTGTATCTACAATACACCCATGGCCACTTTTATAGACATATCGTTCTATTCCGTCACCATTTCCTCACTCTTCAGTTTTTTAACATGCAGCGCTTGAGTGTTTGCTCCCGTCGTTCACATTCTTTGCCACAGACTCCACCTTTACCTCCGCGTCCGTATTGGTTCCATGTAACATTCCGCCTGCTCCTAATAACTTTCTCCTCCTTGTTCCCCACCTAAAATTCCTTTGCCTTCTTCACCTTCTCTGATTATCCTCACACTCTCCTGCCGCCGCTTCCACCACTTCTCGAGCCCCACTCCGCCCCGCCCTTCCCCCTTTTCCGACCCACTCCTCATGGCCTCGTCCCCCCCCGCCTCACGCTTCACACCTTCCTGCTCCACCTTCCGTCCGCCCCGCTCCGAGCCGCTACCCCTCCCCGCCCTACTCCGACCCGCTCGTCAAGGCCCCGCCCCTTCCTCGATACCAGTTTCACTCCGACTCACTCCACCCCGGCCCGCTCGTTCGAGCGCCTTCGCCAGCACCCTGCCTCACTCGGCGTGATCAAATAACGCCTCCCTGGACCATCGCCCTCCTCCCCCCCATGCGGGAAGGAACCCCACTCCGCCTGCGGGCTTCCGGCGATGAAAAACGTTCAGCGGAATCCGGTAATCTTGGAAGGAGATTGCTGCGGATTGGCCGAGACGCCGCAACGGCAACTTCCAGAGACACTTTGTATGGCAGCGCGCGCCGGCGGGCCGGGCGGCTGTCGCGGCGGAGAAGCGCGGGAAGCGGTATTGCCTGTGATCTGCTTCGGAAGCGATGGTTTTTCTGCAGTTCGCTGGCCTTCGGCTGGTCCAGCGACGGGTTGCGAAGGAAAATCAACTTCTTTCTGAGTTCGTCGTCCCTTTGCTTCATACAATACCGGGAAAATTTTCTCGATTGATAATTCTTGGAAAAGAAAATGATTTCTTCAAATCGTGCCGTGTGAGTTGTTTTAAAACAATTTAAATCAGTCAGTAACACGTTCTTTAGCGTTGTAAATGCTTCACTAACACTGCAAAGATTTTCATGGGTTTGTTTCTTGGAAAAAAATCGAAGATACGGTTCGGAAAGTGAGGAACGTAGTATATCTTATAACTTTGTTGCTAATGTGTAATAATGTTCTTTAATAGACCAATATCTCGTCAAGCGTATTGTTGTCCACATTTAACGTACTTCTCTCACCACGTCTATACAAAAGTAAACATTTTAATGAAAGTTTTATCGAAAAAACGCGTTAGAGTAAACGGTACAGTGATTAGCCACCCCCAGTGATTGGCCACTCCAAATATAATTGGAATTATCGCTTGTTCTAACACTGTTTTCTAATATTTTGCCTGTAAAAAGCGCGAAGGGACGCTTTGTGAGTATTATGTAATATTTACTATGGCCGCAAGAGTATAACGGTTGCCAATATGACGGATGTTTGTTAACAGTGCGGTGTGTTCATTGTCCGTAAAGATTTCTTAAGATATTCTTTAGAAACCTGATATTGATTGGTGTTGATTACGGTGGTAAGTAAATTGCAATGATATGTCAGAAAGCACAAATCGTATTGAGTGACAATGATATCAGCTGAAAATGAGAAGCCTAGCTTTGCGTAGTTTGTGGCATAGGGGGTGGCCAATGACTGTATCCTCGATAGTGTGTGGATTGTGTTATTGGCCACTTGTGCCCATGTGTGCCCGAGAGGTTG